>JACEVL010000577.1:187500-222500 GCA_020284085.1 Aporrectodea caliginosa
TGAAGTCAACTTGTTAATTAAGCATTTAAATGTCGGTTGCGATCTATCAGTTCTGCGTGTAATGTGTGAACTCTATATATACTCGAACTGATCTACGATTTGTGAATATTGCATAGCGAATGAACGAACGTATGTAGGCCCTATAGATTATCAAGTTCATACGGATTTATCTTATTCCGTGACTTGATAAAAATCCTGCAATCGGTATCGTGCACTCGAAGAGTGAACATTCTACGACGTAAACTAACGCAAAGAGGTCAACCTAAACGATTTGTACCAGAGAAGAGGATCATACATCAAAATGAATCGCCGGAATTACATCTACCACCTATGGACAAAAGATCACATCTGCCTCAAAGATAAGATCATATAAAATTATACAGATTAATCAGTATCGCGTAGGTTGGATTAAATAATTTTTCATTCTATATAGTGTAATATTTATAATCCTATCCACGGATCAGGACGAAGCTAAAAAAAATACATTACATATCCCACCTGCAATCTACAGTCACTGTACTCATGACACGGTTGAGTCCACTATGAAGTGCAAGTGGAGTAGAAATGTCGGCACATGTTTCTCCTCTGACGGAGATTTAAACCACCGATCTCTGGGTTGAGAGTCCAACATGCTAATCACTAGACTATCACACACCCCACTGAAACTTAATGATTCATTCGTACTATATACACATATTGCTGAATGTCGGCTTGTTGTGGATAGGATCAGTTATGACTTATGATTTTAGTTGGAAAGCCGAAAGGACTATTTAAGGAGGAACACCGGGTATTAGGCCTAGCGTCAGAACACACCATGGGGCGCGAAACTATAGCCAAATCAACTCAGAAGACCTCGGCCAGACTTCTCGTCGTCAAACATAAAGAAACAGTACAGCGACATCCAACCAAGAACAACAAGGAGAAGACGTCAAAGATCTACGCTGTTACAAGACTAAACTCTCTCATAAACTCTCTCATAACGTCTCATTGCATTGCATTGCGTTCCAAATGAGGGCCAGACTGGAGATAGGTTTGGCCCATTGAGGTCGTTCTCTGTTAGTTCTCAGTATGTACGACATGTCGTAATTTTAGTCTCCTAATGTTGATGACACTTCTAGTCATTTATTAATTAAACCAGACTGCTGGGTTTTGTTCTTCGCTGGGTGACGTCTATAGATATGCCGCATCTTCATAGGAAGATGTAATTCGCAAGTAAATAGCTGAATAAATCTTGTTTTACATTAAACCTGGGTCCCTTATCGATTTATATTAAAACGTACTTCTAGCTACATGTATTTATATTAACCCTTGCCTCTTATTATTTGAACCTGTGTCATATAATATGCGTATAATACATGAATTAGATATACATGGTTTACACAATGATATATTATTTAAAGAAATACAGGTAAAGGTTTTCCTTGCAGTATAAGATATTTAGCTATAGTATGTTGTCTAACCAGAGTGACGCGAAATTGTTGCCTCCGAATCTTCTCGGTTTTGTATTATCACATTTTGGACTTTCAACATTTTAAGCAACTTCGTCAGATTCCCGTGATTCGACAGCCGTTGGTCTGAGTGCTCGTTTTGCATCGTTGACTTTGAAGGTTCTAGTATCCTCTAAGACGGTAACTTTGTTTAAAAACCTTAGCAAGTATTTCACTCACAATTTTCTTAACACCATCGACTGATGTTTTGTCATTAGATAATGACGCATAATAAATACATAAATATTTTATAGCGTTGTATGGAAATGCAGTTTCCAATAGAATATTTAGCTACAGGAAACACTAAACCATATTCGACGGCCCCACTGACCAAATTGACCCCACATTGACTACGAATGACAAAATAAAGGGTATTGTTTTGTAATTATTATAGGCTATGTAGACCAACTATGGCTTTAGTCCACATTACATTGCATTCCCTCCGTGTACCATTTCATTAAGTAACAATACGTTAGATTACTTTATATTGTCTGAAATTTGTTATTATCACGATATTATAATGGGTCACATACATCTCAGTGAAGATCAAAGCTCATATACTTATACAACATCTAGAGTATACAAAATCTAGAGTGGTTATTGGCAGTTGATAAGGATGTCAATGTATGTTCTACTGTCGTTGTTGAGTGTTGCAGTATATCGCCGCTTGAGCAACAACTCGCGTTATCAGAAGATATCTGCCTGCATAGAGTCTCTTCAACCAAGAACCGATAACACTGCTTGGTGAGTCAATGGTATAGTTTTAAATCAACGCTTTGTCAAATGCAACGATTCTGTTGAACATAAGTAGCCTACTTAACCTTTATTTAACCAACGTTCCATTTTTGGAACATAATTTGTAATGTTAAAAAAAATAATTCTGCCTTGGTAAATTTATTATATTTGCACATCAAATGAAAGATCTAAGAATGGAGAATGTAAAACAGTGATAATTTTCTGATTGACTTTATTTATTTTTGTGCTACAGATGCGTAATTTTGATGAATTTTGTGATGTTTGAAAAAAATCTTTTAGGAAGTTGAAATAAATATTTGTGTCATAATTTTACAGGTGAGACACGTTGTATTTTGTTGATTGATATCTAAAGTCAGTGATAAAAATCAAAATTACTGAAAAAGAAGCAAAACTCTAGAAGAAAAAACCCAGTTTTGAATCATGTTCCATTTTTGGAACGTTGGTGCACTCTCATTAGTATAATTCCAATATGAGGTGATTGTGTTCCTTGTTCATAATTTGCCAGTATTTACTGTTGGATTGTTGCATGTAGGCCCTATCATTAATTTATTTTTAATATTATGTTTCATTTAATTTATTTTTATCCAGGGGCGTAGCCAGGAAAAAATTTCGGGGTCATTTTTCTGGGGTTTCCATTGGAAATTATCCAAAAAGTTCAGTTTTTTGTATTTCGCATATAATTGCATAGAAAAAATGTCGGCAATTTATTTAGGGTGACCCAACCCCGTAAAACCCCTTATAATTATATGCCCAAGTTTTAACACTGATTTTGTAATAATTAGTACTTATTTTAAATTGGAGTTTAAGAAAATAACGCAATAACTGCAACACAGTTGAGTACCTGATGCACTCTAATAGCAACTGCAGCAATGTCTAAATCCATGATAGGAGGATGTACTGTCATGCATGCAGCTGACAAGAGATCTCTCCATAATGGCAGAGTGTGCACTATATGATCAGTAACAGAAATCTTTGCAATTTGGAATTGTTCATTTCAAACTTAGCATTTATGAGTCTGTGGGTGCCTAACTATGGACATCATGGGTTAGAGATGTCTATAAGAGGAAAGCCAATCAGGTTTAGTTATAAGATCTGGATGTCTTATTCATGAATAGGATTTTCATCCATATCAAGCAACAATTTATTGTGGCAGGAGTAGGTGACCCACATAAACCACTTTTGGTGAGCGCGTTGCCATGAATTTGCCTAACTCATCACAGGAAACCATATCACATGCTATTATTTGCCAATCTTTTTCTAGTTACAGTCTTCTGTCTAAGCTGAGGTGTGGGGCAGCAGTCATTCAGAGGTGCTATTCCAGTTCGACCATCACAGACATGACGTCCGTGATGGTAGAACCGGAACAGCACCTCTGAATGACAAGAAAATGTTTGCAAAACAAGAAAGAGGTACATTTGAATACACATGTCATGCCAAAATTGTTGTTGTTAGGTAGTCAGATAACGATGTAGTAGCATGTTCCAGCAGTATCAATACTGTAAATCCTGTGAAAAAGTGCTCAGGCACGTCAGAGGTTGCCATGACTCATTGCGATGGGATCGAGCAATATATTCCTCTCTATAGTCAGGATCGTTGTTTTTTTTAATTTTTTGAAGAAAAACACTAACAAGGAATGTGTCAGGTGCCTCAAGATACTTCAAGTGAACTGTTTTGAAAGTTTTCATACCTTTAAATAAACTGGTTTTCAATAAATTATGCATAAACCAATATTATATCGTATATTCATGTTGAACTGCCATTATTAAAAAAATGCTAGTGGGAATGACCCAACGTTCCATTTTTGGAACATCCCAAAAATGACCTTAAATGTCAAATATCACTAAAAGCTTGTCATTTCTGTTTTAATACCATCAATATACAACACATATCTAAGGGCCATCTAAAAATTCCACCTAAAAGGCATAGCGGGTAAATAAAGGTTAATTACCGGTATACTTGAACTAAAACTCGATTGTTTAGATTTGTTGCTCATTAGTGCAACGCAATTTAAATTTACTTACAAGGTGCTTTATATAAATTTCTGTATGATATGCATAGGCATACATATAATCATCATCATCAGTTCCTGACGCCAGCCATTTTGCGGCGATTGGTACGAATAAATGGTCGCCATTGTACTCGGTCATTTGTCAAGTCTCAGAGTTAGTCCAAGTGATGTCATAGGCCTATCCTCATTTATTGCCTATCCAGCGTAGTTCTAGGCCCCTACGTAATACTTTACATAGGCCTAATTATTCTATAGTGAATTGGTCCATAATGTTTAACGTTACAAATTCTCCTGTTGAACTGGTTCGTTGTACAGGGTATATCGTTTCCAGGAGCACTGCAGTCACATCGGCTACCTTCAAGTCCATTTTGATCGTTCCGCAAGGAAACATCAGCTGAAATGTCTCTCGAAGCGAAATAAATAAACCAACAAACACTTTAATTAGCTTTAAACTTTAAAGTTCTAGATGCGTGATGATGATGATGACGATCATCGTGGTCTTCATCTTCATCATCATCGTGCGCAAAAAGGTCATCATTATCATCACTGTTAACATCAACGTTTTTGGCTTCGTCATGATTATCATCGCCATTACCATCGTCGTCACGAACAAAACGTCATCATCACGGTCATAGATTGTGAATTGTGTAGCTGCTGCGTACTTTACAGCTACTGTCTTAAACTGAAAACAAGAAATAGTATGTTACATTATAATGACACTACTTAATCTAGTACTTAACAAGATTGCTGTTTATCAGAAAAAGCTTCAACGTCTTCATGAAGGCGTTATCGGGTAGAAGCTCGTAACAAACTTGTTGTAGCTATCAGGTTATCGCAATTGTCAACGATGATATCGACAGGGCGATCTGAAAAGGTCATTCACGGCGGATCTTCGCCAGACAGATCGAATTGAGTCCAAAATTTCTCTCGTTTGATGTCATGCTGATGGTTTCTGTGAAATCCGCAGACAACATATTTCAAGTTGGTCGCTAACCAATATAACCAAAGGAGACAATGCTGGCTGGACAACATTGGCTTGTAATGTAATCATTGTAATGTATCGTAGATGTAAATCTCCGAACATACTTAGCGCCCAACAAAGCCGTGTCGGAAAGACAAGTCTATTCACCGGCCCTATTATTAACTCAAGTCCTCATTACCCAACTTGCTTGGTCTGTTTCGGCACCAGGTTGGAATACGGGGAGGTCAAACCGATGAAACAGCGTGGTGTTACGGTGGAAATCGTTAACGATGGTGTTCATGGGGTAGAACCAGGATAGGATAGCTTGAGGTGTTCGATTTTCATTGTGAGTGGAAAGTTGCAGGAGAGAGGGCAAGCGCAGGAGTGCGTTTTAAAGAGCTAGAACAGTGTTGATTAAGGAGCGGTTAGATAATTCCAGAGAGCAGGAGACTGGAGGTCGAGATGAAAAATTGTACGACGAGGAACCAGTGAATCAGGGCGGTTGGAAAGTTGTTAGCTGGCGAATATAAGAGTGTTGAGGTTTAAAGGGTGTTGTACGTAGAGATACTATTAAAATGTAATAATAAATTTAATGGTTAAAGTCTCTCAGCGCATCCACTACAAAGGTTTTGTAGTGGATGCGCTGAAAAACTTTTAGCCAAAGTGATTTGAGAGCTGGACTCATGTTGTGGTGTATGAGAGCTTTGGTGACTGCAGCAATGCGCAGACAAGAATGTCCTAGGTTGTGCGTGAGATGAGTCGATGTTGCACAAGAATGAATTGCAGCAATCGAGTTTGGAGTGAACGAATGAGGGATCCACTGTGTTCAGTAGGGTGTTCCCATCCACTATGGAAATTTTTTATCTCATTTATTTATCTTTCTCCAACCCGCCATTTGGTGATCCATGGTATAGACAATCTATTGACAAAATTTCTTTACGATACATCAATATTTAGAACTTGCTCAAGCCAGCTGAAGTTCTATCAAAAGTGGTTTTTTGAAATTTTTTCACGAAACACTTGTACATTTTGACTTCTGGAATTTGTGGTGGATCAATGATATGATACTTATTTAATTTATAATTGATCACAAGTATATTCGTGTTCTTTGGTTCCCGCGTAATCTAGCAGCCATTTTGTTATCATAAATAAGTTATTGACATTTGACAGATGTGAAAAGTAGATAATTTCTTAAATAACTATAGGCTAATTTGGACATTTCGCAATTTCGGAAGACAGATATATTATTATCTATAGCATTTGCGTTAATGTTCACTTTGTCCAGATTAAATTATCAGAAATGGCTTGCAAGGTAACTCGTGCAGCCACTTCAATCTGGTTAATCGGAGGTACAGCTGAAAATTTTAAAAGCTTCCAAGCTTCCATCTCGCAGAGAGGTTCTGAAGGTTTTACTGAATTGCCATGTTGTTGAAGAATTGAGTTTGAAAGACAGCATAAACAAGACTTCCTCCTTGCTCTTGCAAATCTGGAATATGGCTAGGATACCAACGAAAAGTCCAAATCACGTCATTGAACATGTACGTAAACTACACACTGAATGGCAGGGATTGAAGAAACAGATCAATCGGAAGTCTGTTAGGGATTTAAAAAATCAGCAGACCTTTCAAGACAGTCTCGATTATATCTTTGATGTCGCCCACCGTGATGCGAAGGCCCTTATCAGAATTGAGGAAGATCGTCTGTTTCTAGAAGCACAGAGAGAAAAGGGTCGCAGGGGAACACTGGGAGGTATAGATCGATCTCTCGCACTCGAAGAAGAACGTGTTATGAAACGGAAAATTACGCGAAAAAAGTCAAATCTGCAGCAGCATCACTATTTGCAGGAACTGATGTTCTGAATAACAATGACAGCAACACTTCCGATATATCATCAGAATCTGAGGTCGGGCCTACAACGTCAAAACTTTCAAAACTAAAGTTTCGAGGAACGGTGGATGTAGTTACACCTGAAGTGGCAGCAGCACTTGATCGGACAAATACTAGCCATAGAAAAGCTGCTTATAAATAATTTCAGCAATAGCTTCAACAGGGCAACTCCAACAAGATGTTGAGGAGCTCATCATAAGTCCAAGTGCTATCCGCAGAGCACGAATAAAACATCGTGAACGGTTCACTTCAGAAATAAAGGCTTCCTTTGATCCAGTTGCGCCACTTGTCTTGCATTGGGATGGAAAACTAATGGATGATTTCACTAGTCCTGGACGAGAACGGATTGATCGACTTCCAGTTTTGGTATCAGGAAAGAATGTGGTAAAGTTACTTGCTGTCCCAAAACTTCACGATGGAACGGTGGTTACCATGTCAAGACCAGTTGTGGAAATCATGGATGAGTGGGGATTGCGGAATCGCATTAAAGGACTCTGTTTCGATACCACTGCTTCGAATACTGGAGGGTGGAGTTTGTGTTCGTTTAGAGACTGAGCTTGGCCAAGAACTTCTGAACTTAGCTTGTCGTCATCATGTGTCAGAGATTATGCTAGAAAAAGTTACAGTTGAGGAAAAGAGATTAATGGTCAAGGCCCTCAATGAAAGTGAAGGATCTGAGGTACCACCCAATCGCATTATACCCTTGCCTGAACCAGCACTTACAGGATTACATGATTTGGTCACGAAATCTACTGTGAGATTTTTAAGATCCTTGGCTTGTCTGAAGATTTCAAGCAGTGTGATCCAAGCCAATGGGAACTCAATGAGAAATACAGAAGAGACCAGGATATTGTTCAATCGATCAAAGTAGTTAATGACCTGGCAGAACGAGGAGTTGCTCTTATTCAAGAATTTAACTCTTCACTAACACGTAATGAAGAACAAAAGCAATTCTTGCTGCAAGTGGTAGAAGACCACAGAAATAAGTTTTCAGAACCAACGAAGACTAGTGTTTTAGAACGAATCAGGCCAGTTAATGTTGTTCGACTGAACTAGTAACTATTAGTAATAGACTATTAGTATATACTTACTTATACTAGTGCTGTAGACAACTAGACATACAATACATTATACAGTATTAATATACAGTATACACTAGACTCACTAGTGTAATGCTAACAGAACTGAATAGTTATATAGTATACACTATACTATTCAATAGTACCTGGTATATTTATTGATAAAAAGTTTTCCGGTATAGATTTTTATAATAAAGCGATATTTACAAAAACTTTGATTGGTTTGAGCAAGTTCTAAATATTAAAATAATCTCTTCATATTTTTACTGGAGTTTTGCAGGAGCATGTAGAACGGAATAATCGGTTGGAGAATAACTTTTGGACACTTTCATGTTTTAGGAACACCCTAGTGTTCAGGATATATTGTCTTGACAGGGTAACATTTGAAAACTATTCTTATTGACCTTTGCTTGGCACTAAAATAAACCTTTTTAAAGAAACTCAACGTCTATGATAATTTGCAAGAAGCTAATGGACGTATGAATAGTCTCATGTCAAGGTATATTCAGGGTACCCCACTGTCAAAACAATTATGCCCAGTTTCTACTCATAGGCCTGTGCATTATTATGTGGCTCTAGGCAACGCTGACAACAGCCTGTAGGAATAGCCTACCCATAAATAATGCAAAACGTCTCTTAAAATTCCGGCTATACAAGTATCCTCCGATACTATTTTCAAGAGCCAGAAGGGTCATGCTGTTTGTCAATAGCTATACAATAAGGCACAACACGCTGTGTTTGTATTTCGACAGGAGACTGGCCTTATTGTGGCAGACTACATAGACCCCGCAACGGTGATTGAAGCCAACGATGAAGAAGCATCTTGCCAATCGCTCACTTGTGTCCTTCCAAACGTGCTATGCATCATCGCTGTTGTCGTTGCTGCTGCAGTCATCGATGGCTTTTGGTTTGCAAAGTGAGTAAATATTGCAAATCGAAGTAGGCCTATATACTCGCGTGCATTGCATTCATATAGCACCTTTTGATGATGACTAACAGTATAATACCATGGCGCTAAGTTAATCAGAACTACATACTTGCCAAATATCCTGACATAATGATCGTCTACGGAGTGGAGAGGCTATCAATTTTCATAAGTTAACTAATCTGAACGGTTTAGCCTTCCACCACAAAGCAATAACGAAAAGCAAGCTAGTTTATGTAGTCTTATCGTTGATATTGCTATAGAAGAGTCGCATTTCTGTTTCAGTGTGAACATCAAAGAGCGGCCGTATATTGTACCTTCTCAACCGACGAATATCAGCGACAATGACTGCGATCAAGAATCCATTGCGAGACATTAATCATAGATGGATGATTTCGTAAAGAAATCTTATAATTGTGTAGTATTTTACATTGTTTAATTCTAAGGACTTTGCTTGGAAATGCGGCAATGTCAATTCCTATGTTAAGAGTAAGACCAGGTCATTCAAGTTGCTGCTTCACTCTTTGTTTTGATATTCTATAAACATTGGCAGGCTAATAATAATAATAATAAGTAGGTCTATGATATCGATAAAATTATGGCATGAACTTTGTCTCTCTGCATGCGTTTGAGTACATTTGCAAACGTACTAAGTCATCTAGATGATTAGACACAGGTTTTGGTGTGATATGACGTATGAGGCCTTAGGAGAACGCAATTCAAAAAGTTCTGTGACTTCTGTGTATTCTTTTTAGTGGTCATTATTTTTGAAGTTTAAGGTTCAAAGACTCCTATTGTTATCTGAATGCTAAAGAGCGAATTTTCTTTGGATGTTGTCCAAGACTGTTATTCAGAACACGTTACCATAAAGATATGTTAGATTTAAAATTACACGGTAGAAGAAGTGTTGTCTACTTGAGTTAGCCCAAGAGGCAGCCATAAGTATGAAGTGTTAGCGCCTTCATTTTTCTTACCCACAGCATCTCTCTCTCTCTGTCTCTCTCTGTCTCTCTCTGTATGTCTCTCTGTCTCTCTGTCTCTGTCTCTCTGTCTCTCTGTCTCTCTCTGTCTCTCTGTCTCTCTGTCTCTCTGTCTCTCTGTCTCTGTCTCTCTCGCTCGCTCTCTCTCTCTCTCTCTCTCTCTCTCTCTCTCTCTCTCTCTCTCTCTCTCTCTCTCTCTATCTCTCTCTCTCTCTCTCTCTCTCTCTCTCTCTCTCTCTCTCTCTCTCTCTCTCTCTCTTCTCTCTCTCTCTCTCTCTCTCTCTTTATCTCTCTCTCTCTCTCTCTCTCTCTCTCTCTCTCTCTCTCTCTCTCTCTCTCTCTCTCTCTCTCTCTCTCTCTCTCTCTCTCTCTCTCTCTCTATATATATATATATATATATATTAAGGAATTGGCTCACAGATACATGGTAAAAAACCAAGTGCATGCTAGAAACCAAGGCACCCTCTCAGTTTGTAAGACCTATCAATAGTATTATTTAGACAAAATTTCAGCTTCCAATTCCAACGGGAAGACGGTGCTCACGGACTGTCTCACTTTGCCTGATACCGATAAAAAGACACTAATTGTGGAAATGAATGCGTCGATCATACAATCCCGTACGAATGCATTTTATTTAACGACAAATCAAATATTACTGTAATTTGACAACACATGTGATAGTAGAACAGTTAGTCAGATTGTACTGTAAAATTTGAAAAGGTTTGAAGAATTGGAAATGCCTAAAATTTTTGAAAAACACGTCGTTCTGACCATGAACGTCGATTGTTCCGGTTTTATGACTTCAATACCAGCTACAGTCTTAGAGTCTAGAAACTGCCAGCACTGCGTCAACAGCAGACTTCTTTGTTGTTGTGAGGCAAATTCATTCATTCATTCATTCAGAGGACTTATATAGCGCCCCTCCAACCTACTCAGAGGCGCTCCCAGCCCAACTACGGCGATAGAGAACAGTTTCCAAATTCTTTAAAAGGTGTATGCAGAGTCTCCAGCTAGAAGAACACGCCGATCTGAAGGAAGATTGTTCCAGATGGTCGGCCCAACCACTGAGAAGGCACGAAGTTGCATCTTTGAAGTGCGCGCAAAGGGAACAGCAAGTTCGCCTCGAGATGCAGAGCGAAGATTTCTGCGGGTAGCTAAACCTGAGGTAGGGCGACAGAACTCACGCAAGTAGGCTGGGGCGCTCCCTAATTGGCACCGCCAGACCCAGACCGAAATCCTAAATTGAATGCGCTGAGAAACCGGAAGCCAGTGGAGTACGTCACGCATATAATGCGAGATATGGTCAAATTTAGAAAACCACCAACAAGCCTAGCAGCTGCACGAAGCACGCGCTCAACCTGAGCAATGCGCCCCAATGGGAGGCCAGCATAGATGGTACTGCAGTAGTCAATCATACTACAAACAAAAGCATGAACAACAGAAAGTGCAGCATTTGGTGAAAGTGAACGGGAAATTACCCGCAGTTGCCACAACTGAAAAAAGCAAGCACGGCATAAAAGATTTAGGTGTTCAGAGATAGCATAAATAAAGATAGCAGAAAGATAGCAGAAATAGCATTCCTATTTGCCACGACCACTTGGAGAAGACACTGATTTTCTTCTTCATTATTGATGATGAGTCGGTTGAATTCCTCGAACAACTTCACACTACTCTGAGCCGGGTCGTTCACCACTCTCAACTGCTGAATTCTCTCTCTGCCTTGTTTGTAATCCTCATTCTCAATCCACTTCTCTTGTGAAAGTGTAAGAAAGAAATCACTAATCTCCAGGTGTGACAGCAGTGTCAGTTTTCACTGGGTTGCAAAATCACCCAGGCAAGCCCCCCTCCTTCAGTAGCGCAGCATCACCTCTCACCTTCCTTTCACCAGGCTTTGCAGTTACTCTGTGAACAATATTCACCTTATCTGTTACTGGAAGTTGGTATGAGAACAGTGCCAGACCTACAGCCTCATTTGAAAGGTACCACAAGTGGTTTCTAGGGCCTTCCTGGCAGCAACGCTGATCTCGGAGTAAACTGAATCATATTTTCCTAGATTAATCCAAAGTGACAGATCTTGTCCTGGAGCCTCAGAAGCAAGTGAAGCCTTTGTCCATGCTTTTGTGTAAAGAAGGGCAACAAAGCTGCACAAATCGATGAATCTGAGTTTCTTTCTTTTTCGTTAGTTTGAATATACCACGTTGATCACGAAAAAGGTAGATTTTTATGGCATACAGTAACTTGGCCATCCAACTTGCATGGTGAATTGGCCCAGGACTCTCCAGTGAATTATTGAAGGTTACTTCCAAGACAACCATTTTCAGCTCAATGAGTTCTTGGCTCTGATCCCTGAATCTGACTTTCTATAAGTAAACTTCTTGAGAAAACTGAGTGCTGTTTCATGATAGGGCTCAGTGCTGGATATGATATTCAGTCTTGCATCACACTTTGCCAAGCAGCTTTATATGTCTGGAAGATTGGAATATGTGGTGAATTAGATCGATCAGCACAAAGTGAATACTGTGGCTAAAATCATCACATGGCGACGGCTGGCCAACCACAGGAGCTTTCGGCCTATCTTGTCTTCCGGCAGAACTCACACTCCATTGAAGAGTTCAGTGTTCACAGATATCAAAGCTCAATGTTTGAACCTTGTCCGTGAGTTTCCACAACTCCAGAAGATTATGAATGACCATGGATTCATTGTATCCTGTCCCACAGGCTAATTTGGGCACACCGAAGAGTTAAAGTGTTAAATATGAGCGCTTAAATTTCATTGGCAAATGGTAAATTTGAAAATTCACTTCTGAAAAAATATCTGCCAAAACACAGAAAGTAGACACCACGACCTTCAATAAGAACTTTACACTTTGTTCAAAATACCAGTAGGTAAGTGAATAAGTAAGTATAACACAACAGAAACTATTTGAAACTCATCTCCAAAACAAATGTTAAGTTATTGACCAAGTTATACGACATCAAGATTTACCGCTAATGCTACTATGTGGTAATATTTCTTTGTCATTGAGCACCTTCTTCCAGCTGGAATGAGATGCTGAAATTTTATCTCAATAATACTATTGACAGGTCTAACAAACTGAGAGGGTGCCCTGGTTTCCAGCTTGAACTTTGTTTTTGTGAACCACCCTAATATATATATATATATATATATATATATATATATATATATATATATATATATATATATATATATATCTATCTATCTGCCTCTCTCTCTACGACGTCCACAACTAGACGATGCTGGATCCAACGATCCACTTGGAACTTGTTTTCCTAGTAAAAGTCAACAACAAGACTTAAAGGAGTAAGTAAGAAGTGAGGCATGTCTACAGTGCTTTGGTTTATACTTAAATTTCTTATAATTTGTTGCAATATTAATTTTGTTCTTTTTGGTTCTGAACATGTTTTGTGTTAAATCTATATTATATATTTAAGAGTAATTTTAATTGTGTACACTAAGTTTCCACGCAAGTTTATATAATCTAGGGCGAGTGAATTTTGAATGAGATGGAGACGTATGAAGCTCAATGACTGCACTGATAAATTTGAATAAGTTACTTGAGTTTTGAAAATTAATCATGAGACAATTTCTTTATTGTGATCAACACATTTGACTGCATAATGAATGGTGATGTTTTTTGTCAACAATACATATAAAAGCAAGCCAGTTGATCATTGTTATTTTTGAGTTAGATGTCGCAGCTTACTTAGTTACCATCCTGTCATTTCGATTTTAACCAGCAAGCATTAGGCCTACTATTAGGGGGACCCGATAGCATTGGATAACATCTGGCACGGAGAGCGAGAGGTAACGAGTTCGAGCCCCCGTTGGGCGGACATGCTTTGTAGGCTGCTATTAGCGCCGTTGTATTGCAGGCTGTCTGTTCTGTTAGTAGTTAAGATTTCAATTGCATAACATGTAAATGCACAGCGCAGTGCGTTTGTCAGGCGCTTGATTAAAGAAAAGATATTATTATTATTATTATTATTATTATTATTATTATTATTATTATTATTATTATTATTATTATTATTATTATTATTATTATTATTATTATTATTATTATTGTTATTATTGTTATTATTATTATTATTATTATTATTATTATTATTATTATTATTATTATTATTATTATTATTATTATTATTATTATTATTATTATTATTATTATTATTATTATTATTATTATTATACTTTGATGAGTAAGCAAGTGTAGGTCTATGATTCATCTTAAATTAAAACACTATAACTCATTTATTTGCTGCTATCAACAGCAATGTAGATAGGCGCATTTCTGAGTTTGATAGATCTTCCAACTGAAGTGCGAATACGATAGCCGCAGTTCAGTAATCAGAATACCTCTTCCTACGGCTGCATAGTTAAAAAATACATCCCACCATAATACGGCGACGTTCGAAACCAGGACGTACACTTGAAAGGAAACTCAATTGCAATAAGTGACCTTTACAGTCATATTATTTTCATCATTCCGTTTACCTATCTCGGTTGAAGACGCTCTGTTACACGTGGATTGGAGCATTTGTTGCCTCAAACTTCTGCATGATATGCGCTACCGACAAATACTGCCCCTCTGTCTTATCTGATCGATCTCTAGATATTGACCTAATCACGGCATGGTTTTAGTGCCCCATCGGTTGATGCCTTGTGCATTAGACATCGGCGCAACAGAAGTGACTAATTACAATTACTAGAAGAATAATTAAATAGTTATTGGCTATAGTTGATCCGAAGGAAATAAAAGCAGAATGACGAGGTGCTAATGATCTTTTAAAAAATCGCTCTAAACAGGGAACACCAGCTGCAGCAGTGAGCGATTATTACTTAGGCTAGTGGTCGGTCCTAGATTTGCCCAGAGTAGACATTTCATCGTCAAAAGTAATACAACATGGAATGGTGCACGGAGTAGTAGTTTTACCAACTACACAATCATGAACCTATTGCTGTGACGCTGAGTCGCGTCTAGTTTTAACAGAACTCAATTCTGTCACAATGAAAAATATGGATATTTATAGGGATATCAACCCAACGCTTTCAAGTAAAGCTATACAAACCTAGGCCTGCGACATAAATACTCATAGAGGATTAAAGAATCAGCCTGTCGCTAATCTCATACAGCTGGTTAATGGACAATTACAATGAGTGAGACTTCTCTGAATCGACGCAGCGCTCGTGAATATGCTGGTGCCCTGCGTTTGGCTTTCGAGTGGCGCTTTAGAAGTCTGGAGTCTAAGATTACGATTGTTTCTTAACACTAAATACATTCCAGCTGTAATCTTAAATTACTTTAAGGATAATCTATATCTTCCTCAGCAGGAAACAGTTTTACTTTCCCATATTACTAGATCTGATTGGCTAGTTGCATTGAATCTGACGCAAACCAAGACTGAGGAGTCCGCAGAAGAATCAAAATTCGAAGAATCCCCAGTGTGGTTATTTCGCTTGTGTAGTTCTGTTAGCGACCAGTGTCTCGGCTTGCTGCGGCGAATTCAAGTACCAGCCAGCCAGGAAGTTTTCTTTTTTCACGAATTTAACGTGGTTATCAAATAAAATATCTGACTTTAGAAAAGACATTCTAAAAGTAATGTCTTCACGCAGAGCCTAATGTTGTTAAGAATTTGTCTTGTCAGAGCGCCTCTGGTTTTTCCCTTTGGACAGCGCTATGCAGATTTACGATGCAACAATTATTAATCACTGTCATTCAGGTTGATGACAATGCACTTACTTCATACAGCAAGTCAAACAGACAATAATACCCTGCGGCAGGCAAATAACACTTGAAAAGCTCTTTAGATAAAAGTTGAACTGGCTACACCTTCAAAAATAATTATTAATCAAGGATGAGTAATGACACTTAATCGGCGCGTGCTAAGATCAGCTTCAATTAGCCTACACCTGTTAACCCCAATGTAATTGTCAAAATGACTTCAAAGATAATTAACGACACGTAGAAAATATTAATTGAGAACAAGGAAGTTGTGCAACTCTGGGAATTCCGCTAATTTCGAGTAGACTAAGCAACGAGCTAACGTCGGCTACTTGAAAGCTTCGCTTGGTCATTGACATCAGTGTGTTTAAGTGTGTTTAATCGAGCTGTCTAGCAACCTGGCCATTTATTTAAGTTAGTTCGAATGCCTTTTCAACGTTAACTCGTTGCTTAGCGGAATTCCCAGAGTTGCACAACTTCCTTGTTCTCAATTATCATGTAGGCCCTTTTTATTTTTCGATTACTTTTATGTCGTGCGGGCTTCAGCTGGACTGAATAGGTGAACCTGTTGACTCTTTGATCATTTTTAATTATTATTATTATTATTATTATTATTATTATTATTATTATTATTATTATTATTATTATTATTATTATTATTATTATTATTATTATTATTATTATTATTATTATTATTAATTTTTTTGCCCCGAGGTAGACATGAACCCTCAGGGACTTCAAGATTAATTAAAATGATAAAAGTCTGGAACGGTTATTATTATTATTATTATTATTATTATTATTATTATTATTATTATTATTATTATTATTATTATTATTATTAATAATAATAATAATTTTATTATTATTATTATTTTCTTAACCCGAGGTATCTATAATCCCTCAGGTGTCAGATATTAATAAGCAATGTTTACTCTGGAGTGGCCATCCTTGTCAAGATCTGGAAGAACAAAAGTGCCGTGGAACGCAACGGCGTTGAAACGTTGGATTACAACCGACAGGCGCTGGAACAAGAAACTGGTTTCTCTTGGGTCGCCCGAAATTTGGCCCAAGAGACGACCCAGGTCAGCGAGAAAGGCCAGTCCCTTGGCGTTAATTGGTCCCATGGTTTCAAAAGCCAGTGGGACAAAGTGGTAGGATTGCATCAGTTGGATGTATTTAGCATTTTTCTGGCTTCAGCCAGTTCAGCAGCTCCTCCCGGCTGGTTGGAGGTTGTGGCCAAGTAAGAAGGGGCCACTGTGTCAGCAACTGTGACGTCCCAGGTCAAGCACCGACCCGAACGCCACGGAATCAGTGTTAGGCCGTCTGGTCTTTTACCATCCGACCTTGACAAACCCGGGGGTTCTTTAACCGCCGGGATGCCCGCTTGAATGAGACCTCTGCAGATTAGGTCATTCAGGACCGCGTGTCGGGCTTGTCTGCCCGGGCCTAAGCGGCACGATAGGCCGTGCGAGCCTTCGGCGGTCACCAGAGTACCACATGGGCAGCTGTGTGGATGACAAATGACGGTGCCTAGACGGAGGCCCACCGCTATTCGAACCGCCTCGTCATCCAATCTGAGACCGCATGTACTTATGGGTAAAGCAAACAGCCAGTCACCTGCATGAGGTGCTGAGACTGCTTTCAGACGTGCTTGATGGTAATCACTAGTGTGAAAGTGGTCAAGCTCGGTTATTGTCTCTGCAATAATAGGTTTGTTCCAAAATGACTGCTTATGAGGAAGCTCTCCATCTGGACAAGAGGTGGGGTATTTTAGGCACCAATGTTCAAATGAGGCGTCAAATTGTGTGTCTGTATCTAAGATTACATTGCTAAGCATGAAGGATTGGAGAGCGAGGGTACTTGCAGCGGAAGCCAAAAAGGCGGGAAGCGCAAGCGAAGATACCCTGCGGATGCCCATTATTATTATTATTATTATTATTATTATTATTATTATTATTATTATTATTATTATTATTATTATTATTATTATTATTATTATTATTATCATTATCATTATCATTATCATTATCATTATCATTATCATTATCATTATCATTATCATTATTATTATTATTATTAAGGAGTTTTTATATAGCGCCCCTTAAAGGTAATCTACTCAGAAGCGCTCCCAGTCCAACCACGGCTAAACAAGACAGTCTTGAGGTTTACAAAGAACGTAGTGGTGTGACCCCTAGGCACTAGGCGGAGTGCAACAGGGAGCCCATTCCAGGTCCTAGGGCCAGCGACCGAAAAAGAGCGCCGCTGCTTTATGGTAGTCCGCGAGCGATGGACTAAGAGTTCGGCTTGATTAGCTGATAGCTATTATTGTAATTGGCTTGGAGAGTCTTGTAAAGCATATATATATGAAGAATTTTAGCTGCTAGAGAGACCAACGGACATTATACAGAAAATGATCACTTATGATTCACTTATGATTCACTTATGATTCACGTATGATTCACTTATGATTCACTTATCGAATGGTTCCTACAACAACCATAATGACACTGACATTAAAAATCTTTCTAAGTTTATTTAAATGTAAAAATGTCTAATTAATAACCGCAAAATTCTATACCCACCCCCTCTCTCTGCTGCAGTTCCCTCACTTAAAATTGATATAAAATCAGAAATACAGAGTTATTGTATTGCATATCTTTTATAATTGTGGCGCTAAATAAGTAATGTTGTTTAATTATTGCTAATAATGAATCTTGTTAGTAATTGATATCGGTGATTGACTTTAAAGATTGTACATTGATTTATTGACATTGCACCAAAACTACTGGCGCTACATAATTGATGTATTAATTTACGGCTTTTAATTATTAAATACTGAAATGGAGCAAGAAATGTTTTCGTCAGATGAATCTTTAGATATGCGCAGAGTTCTTGACGTAGTATTAAATAGTCAACAAGAACAGGCCGCCATTTTGAAGTCATTAGTAAGTAAGTTACAAAGTATAGAAACCAGATCACTGTTTCTCGAAAGAGCAGTTGTGGGAAAGAAGGACCCAGATGCCCTGCGAGGTATTGGTCTGCCCACAGCAGAAACCGCGGATACAGCGCCTGGCCATGGTACCCTGGTAAATAGTGATGTAGAAACTACAAATTAATGCTTTTGTAGCGCCATCGCACAACAGTTTGCTAGACTACGTGGAAAAGCCCTTAGTGTTTCTTTACCTCTCACCGGTAAAACCGGAAGCATATTTGTTGATATGCCAACGGTTCGAACCCTGGGTCAGAAGTCAAGTAAGGAACCGATTTTCCCACAACTGCCCGCCCAAAGCCAGGATGAAGAGCGGGTCGCCACATTAAGTTATTTAACATTTTATTAGACATGATATCCATTCCGTATACATCAAGTTTCGTGAATATTCGAAAAAATATCGGTAGAGTATGTAACGTCGTAGGCATAGTTAAGAACAGGTAGTCTTGAATACAGAATTTGCGATTTGTACAAGCAATCGTAATATTAGCTAAATCTATTGTGTTGCATATATAAGTATAAAATCATGCACTGAAGACAGAAAGTACAACTGTAGAAATCAAAATAGTAACCTAATTCGTTCAAAATCAGACAAAAAGGGTCTCAAATTGGCCATGGCAATCAATCGGATTATTTAACAATCTGCAGCTTAAACATATACCCAATTTAAGAAGCTGTGGAGTTGTTACTTGAAGGACTGTTGAAAGATGAACCATGCTTCATTTAACACTGACTGTTTCATTGAATTGTTTACATATTGATCTTCTTAGAAAATTGCAATGTTATTATTTAGTTAAGAACATTATTGAGTTGATGAACCTTTCTTTCTTTTCAACTGACTAACCAGCAATAATTAAATATAGCTAAAAAGGGTTACCCTAATTGGCTAGGGTGTTCCAAAATTTGCACTTTAAAAATGTCCTTGTATATTTAGACGATATTCTGATATACAGCAAATCATTTGATTTGCACCTTGTCCATCTTCAGGAGGTGTTTAACCGTCTTAAGGATGCTAACTTGAAGTTGAATCCACAGAAATGTAAATTCGGTCTGGATAAGATCTTGTATTTGGGGCATGTATTGGGCCCAGAGGGCGTTTCTGTTGATAACTCAAAGATCGAGGTTATTCAATCTTATCCGCGTCCTACGTGTCCTAAGGCAATTCGTAGTTTCCTCGGTCTCGCATCCTATTATCGAAAATTTATTACTAACTTTTCGATAATTGCCAGTCCTCTTCATCGACTATTAAGAAAAGATCTAGAGTTCGTGTGGGATGATCATTGTGAGCTGGCTTTCACGCAGCTTAAAGAAGCTTTAGCTACTGCTCCTGTGTTGATTTATCCGGATATGCAAATGCCATTTATCATCAATTGCGACGCGAGTTCTCAGGCTATTGGTTTCGTCTTGGCTCAAGAAGATGGGAGTGGCAGAGAACGTCCTATTGCGTATGGAGGACGTAGTTTGACCTCTAGTGAACGAGCTTATTCTGTAAGTGAATTGGAAATGTTAGCAATGGTCTGTGCCATTAAACAGTTCCATTGTTATCTGGCTAACACTCGATTTACTGTCTATACTGATCATCTAAGTTTAAAATATTTGCAGTCCTTGAAAACCAGTAGTTCTGGCAGGTTACTCCGTTGGTCGTTGTTGTTGCAACAGTATGATTTTACGATTGAGTATAAACAAGGTAAAAATAACAGTAATGCGGATTCTTTATCTCGTCGTCATTATCCAGTGCAAGCTGATGAATCGGATGACATGGAAGATAAAATTTTGGCTCCGATAGTTGATGGGGTTACACCGGTGCAGTTGAACATCATCGTTGAGGAGGATTTAATTACACCTGCTGACCTGACGGAGGAGGACATTTTGCGCCAAACAGCTCATGAACAGATTACATGTTCGGATTGTGGTCCTATGATTCGTTATTTGGAGTTCGGGGAACTTCCAGGCAATGATCAGGATGCTAGGAAAATCGTGATTGAGAGTACTGAGTATGCTTTGTGTGATGGCTTGTTGTTTCATTACTATCAACCTCGATCTAGAGGACCTAGTCGAACGTACATTAATCAACTCGTCGTTCCTAGGAAGTTGCGTCAGCGTATACTTGAGAGTTATCACGATGACTGTTGCCATCCGGGTTTTCATCGCTGTTACTTATCGATCAGACGTAAATATTTTTGGAAAGGAATGCATACCGCTGTGTCAAGACATATAATTTCGTGTTTAAAGTGTCAGGAATGCAAGTTTCCTCTTCCGCTGAATAAACCACCACTTACGTCTTTGCCAATAAAGCAAATATTTGGTCGTTGGCATATGGACATTCTTCAACTTCCTAGAAGCAGAGATGGGTACAAGTATATTCTTCTTTGCGTTGAATCTCTTACTCGTTGGCCAGAGGCCATTATGTTGAAAGATCAAACTGCGAGATCGATTGCGGAAGCTTTATATCGAGAGATATTTAGTAGATATGGCGGTCCACATACGTTACTTTCGGATAGGGGCCCAAATTTCTTGAGTACCATTGTTTCTGAACTGTCTACACTATTCGGTGTTCAACGCATATATACAGCTAGCTATAACCCGCGTTGTAATGGGGCTTGTGAAGTGATCAATAAATCTATTTGGAAGATGTTACGACTTCATTGCACTAATGAAGAGGATTGGACAGATTACATTCCTGCGATTTTGTATTCATTTCGTGCTACTACGAATGCTCATCTTGGCCATAGCCCGGCTTTTCTTCTCTTTGGGAGGGACTTAAATTTTTCGGTTGATCGACAATTGGGTGTGGCGGATGAAGAGCATGTCACCAGCGAATACGTTAAGCGCATTGCAAGGGCTCTCGAAATGGCTAGGCAAGACGCAATCGAAGGTACGCTTCAGTTACAGGCGCGTAACAAAAGGAATTATGACCGTACCACTACCTTACCTACTTACGCTATTGGTGATCTTGTATGGTTATTTAACCCTGTCACGCCAGTCGGAAAGAAGGCTAAATTGTATAATAAGTTTACAGGACCTTTTTATATAACTTCCAAGACCGGGTCTTTTACTTATCTATTACGTAATGTACAGACGAACAAGCCTGTACGACACCCAGTGAACGCTGATAGATTACGACCTTACGTTGATCGCCGTGATTTGATGGAACAGGATGCCATTCCGTCGGAGTCTCCTCCAACTGTTCCGATTACTGATAATGATTTGTTGCAGGATTCGTCTGGCACGATGCCTATCGGTGATCCATTACCTCAGCCTTGGCTTGAAGCTGATTTGTTAAGTGGTATGAAATTGATCAACAAGCAAAGGTATTATCGTGTGGTATATAAAGATAAGTCTGTGCGACCAGAATGGATACCTGAAGGTGATGTGAGTGACTTTTTGAAACGCCAGTTTCACATTAAACGAACTATGACAGGGAAAATTCGTAAACGTCCGACTCCTGTCAGATTTCAAGCTGAGCAACTTACGTCCGTTCATGAAGGGATCAATGATTAGTGTGGTTGGATACTATAAGCCAGGGTTACTCTATGATTTTGCTAGGATGATAGTTCTCCTTGGAATGACTTATTATTACGTCCGGAGACTATATAACTTCCTCTTGTGCTTTGATTCAGCCATTGTGTATGATATGTGGTGCTTACATGCTGTGGTTACAAGAGAGGTTATTATTAATGTGCTTTTCTTTTTACGAGTATGTTTCGTTCCGACTGGCCAGTCATCTTATTGGTATATTTATCACTTTAGATAAATTCAGCACTAATTAAATCGACTATAATGTCGTGATTTTATATTTTAATTCATCACCATCATTTGGCTTTTATTGTTGATAGTATCCTGAGTTGTGCACATGTGGTGGGTTAGCCGCAACGCAGCGACTGAGAGTTCAAGTCATCTATACTTTCGTTTTCGGTATTATGACCTTGGCAATGGTTGTGGGCGTTATTTAAGTATAAGGTGTTTTGTTAGTCACTTTTAGTGTATTTAGTTGTATTGCGTGATCGTTGCTTGCTTCGATATATATATATTTGTCATTGTTGCATATTCATAATTGTCCTTTACTTTCGTATCGAGATATAATTTGTTCTTATTTATAGGCTGGATTTTTCAGTATGGATATTTTCTCCATCATCCAGTGTTTTGACTCCTGTGTCCACGATTAGTACAGGTTTTTCGGATTTTCAGTGGTTTCAGATTGTGGTGATTAGTTTATTGGTTCTCATTTTGTTGGTTGGGGTTTTTCGTAAACGGTGCAAGTGCTGTGTGACATCTACCAGTCCACAGGCTGTTTTTTTGGCTATTCATATAGGAAACGCAACTAACACGGTGGTTCTTCCTTGGCATAGACTTCACTTTGCTGTTAATGACTACGAGATCATGGCTTTAAGTGCTATATCGCAGGTTCGTCTTCAGCGTCATTGTTTATGGTCTAGTTTACTCTTTGATTGGCAAGTAGCTGTGTTACATAAACATTCGCAGATTCGTGTTGTATTGCCGCAGTCATTAAGAATTTCCTGCTCCACAGCTGGGAGATTGCGTCATATAATTGGAATTCATAAGCGTTACTACGTGAAACTTTTTATATCCAGTGCTGAATTCACTGTTCCTTTGGCTTTGGATGTATCAGCTGATTCTTCTCCTGTTCCGTATTCACCTAGCATTGAGTTGGTTGATATTCAGTCTTTATCTAGTTAATGTTTTGGTTGAACTAATGGATTTTGAGTTGCATTGCATTTTATTATAGTTTGCTTGCTTTTGCTTATTTGACATTTTTATGAGTTGGACTTGATATTGGTTAGCATATGTATGTCGTGGTTTTTTGTTTATTACTGTATCTGCATCGTTATAGTTACGCTAAGTTGTCGTTTTATGATGTTTATGATGTTTATGATATATATCAATGACCGCGGCACGGTCATTCACTTAGGGGGGCATGTAGTGTAGTATGTAGGTGTGTAGTATCAGCCTAGGTGTGTGTGCAGTGACAGCGGTTGGCAAGCAGAGTTGGTAGCCTGAGTGGTGTGTGCAGGCAAGGGGTTATCTTGCCGGGGTATAAAACCAGTGTGTTTTGCGGAGCTGAGTTAGCGACCGGTTAAATATACGAGTGTGGCTGCTGCTCACCTAGCATTGTGTAATCTGTAGCTTAGTGTATTATGATTAATAAAGGTAAACGTTCTATGCACAGTGTTGAGTTGTATTAGGTAGCGTTAAGTCTAGAACATCGGACAATAGAGACGCTACATTATTATTATTATTATTATTATTATTATTATTATTATTATTATTATTATTATTATTATTATTATTATTATTATTATTATTATTATTATTATTATTATTATTATTGTTATTATTGTTATTATTATTATTATTATTATTATTATTATTATTATTATTATTATTATTATTATTATTATTATTATTATTATTATTATTATTATTATTATTATTATTATTATACTTTGATGAGTAAGCAAGTGTAGGTCTATGATTCATCTTAAATTAAAACACTATAACTCATTTATTTGCTGCTATCAACAGCAATGTAGATAGGCGCATTTCTGAGTTTGATAGATCTTCCAACTGAAGTGCGAATACGATAGCCGCAGTTCAGTAATCAGAATACCTCTTCCTACGGCTGCATAGTTAAAAAATACATCCCACCATAATACGGCGACGTTCGAAACCAGGACGTACACTTGAAAGGAAACTCAATTGCAATAAGTGACCTTTACAGTCATATTATTTTCATCATTCCGTTTACCTATCTCGGTTGAAGACGCTCTGTTACACGTGGATTGGAGCATTTGTTGCCTCAAACTTCTGCATGATATGCGCTACCGACAAATACTGCCCCTCTGTCTTATCTGATCGATCTCTAGATATTGACCTAATCACGGCATGGTTTTAGTGCCCCATCGGTTGATGCCTTGTGCATTAGACATCGGCGCAACAGAAGTGACTAATTACAATTACTAGAAGAATAATTAAATAGTTATTGGCTATAGTTGATCCGAAGGAAATAAAAGCAGAATGACGAGGTGCTAATGATCTTTTAAAAAATCGCTCTAAACAGGGAACACCAGCTG
Organism: Aporrectodea caliginosa; assembly: GCA_020284085.1. Classification (NCBI taxonomy): domain Eukaryota; kingdom Metazoa; phylum Annelida; class Clitellata; order Crassiclitellata; family Lumbricidae; genus Aporrectodea; species Aporrectodea caliginosa. The sequence goes on from JACEVL010000577.1 coordinate 212,412, forward strand.
CAGCAGTGAGCGATTATTACTTAGGCTAGTGGTCGGTCCTAGATTTGCCCAGAGTAGACATTTCATCGTCAAAAGTAATACAACATGGAATGGTGCACGGAGTAGTAGTTTTACCAACTACACAATCATGAACCTATTGCTGTGACGCTGAGTCGCGTCTAGTTTTAACAGAACTCAATTCTGTCACAATGAAAAATATGGATATTTATAGGGATATCAACCCAACGCTTTCAAGTAAAGCTATACAAACCTAGGCCTGCGACATAAATACTCATAGAGGATTAAAGAATCAGCCTGTCGCTAATCTCATACAGCTGGTTAATGGACAATTACAATGAGTGAGACTTCTCTGAATCGACGCAGCGCTCGTGAATATGCTGGTGCCCTGCGTTTGGCTTTCGAGTGGCGCTTTAGAAGTCTGGAGTCTAAGATTACGATTGTTTCTTAACACTAAATACATTCCAGCTGTAATCTTAAATTACTTTAAGGATAATCTATATCTTCCTCAGCAGGAAACAGTTTTACTTTCCCATATTACTAGATCTGATTGGCTAGTTGCATTGAATCTGACGCAAACCAAGACTGAGGAGTCCGCAGAAGAATCAAAATTCGAAGAATCCCCAGTGTGGTTATTTCGCTTGTGTAGTTCTGTTAGCGACCAGTGTCTCGGCTTGCTGCGGCGAATTCAAGTACCAGCCAGCCAGGAAGTTTTCTTTTTTCACGAATTTAACGTGGTTATCAAATAAAATATCTGACTTTAGAAAAGACATTCTAAAAGTAATGTCTTCACGCAGAGCCTAATGTTGTTAAGAATTTGTCTTGTCAGAGCGCCTCTGGTTTTTCCCTTTGGACAGCGCTATGCAGATTTACGATGCAACAATTATTAATCACTGTCATTCAGGTTGATGACAATGCACTTACTTCATACAGCAAGTCAAACAGACAATAATACCCTGCGGCAGGCAAATAACACTTGAAAAGCTCTTTAGATAAAAGTTGAACTGGCTACACCTTCAAAAATAATTATTAATCAAGGATGAGTAATGACACTTAATCGGCGCGTGCTAAGATCAGCTTCAATTAGCCTACACCTGTTAACCCCAATGTAATTGTCAAAATGACTTCAAAGATAATTAACGACACGTAGAAAATATTAATTGAGAACAAGGAAGTTGTGCAACTCTGGGAATTCCGCTAATTTCGAGTAGACTAAGCAACGAGCTAACGTCGGCTACTTGAAAGCTTCGCTTGGTCATTGACATCAGTGTGTTTAAGTGTGTTTAATCGAGCTGTCTAGCAACCTGGCCATTTATTTAAGTTAGTTCGAATGCCTTTTCAACGTTAACTCGTTGCTTAGCGGAATTCCCAGAGTTGCACAACTTCCTTGTTCTCAATTATCATGTAGGCCCTTTTTATTTTTCGATTACTTTTATGTCGTGCGGGCTTCAGCTGGACTGAATAGGTGAACCTGTTGACTCTTTGATCATTTTTAATTATTATTATTATTATTATTATTATTATTATTATTATTATTATTATTATTATTATTATTATTATTATTATTATTATTATTATTATTATTATTATTATTATTATTATTAATTTTTTTTTGCCCCGAGGTAGACATGAACCCTCAGGGATTCAAGATTAATTAAAATGATAAAAGTCTGGAACGGTTATTATTATTATTATTATTATTATTATTATTATTATTATTATTATTATTATTATTATTATTATTAATAATAATAATAATAATATTAATATTATTATTTTCTTAACCCGAGGTATCTATAATCCCTCAGGTGTCAGATATTAATAAGCAATGTTTACTCTGGAGTGGCCATCCTTGTCAAGATCTGGAAGAACAAAAGTGCCGTGGAACGCAACAGCGTTGAAACGTTGGATTACAACCGACAGGCGCTGGAACAAGAAACTGGTTTCTCTTGGGTCGCCCGAAATTTGGCCCAAGAGACGACCCAGGTCAGCGAGAAAGGCCAGTCCCTTGGCGTTAATTGGTCCCATGGTTTCAAAAGCCAGTGGGACAAAGTGGTAGGATTGCATCAGTTGGATGTATTTAGCATTTTTTCTGGCTTCAGCCAGTTCAGCAGCTCCTCCCGGCTGGTTGGAGGTTGTGGACAAGTAAGAAGGGGCCACTGTGTCAGCAACTGTGACGTCCCAGGTCAAGCACCGACCCGAGCGCCACGGAATCAGTGTTAGGCCGTCTGGTCTTTTACCATCCGACCTTGACAAACCCGGGGGTTCTTTAACCGCCGGGATGCCCGCTTGAATGAGACCTCTGCAGATTAGGTCATTCAGGACCGCGTGTCGGGCTTGTCTGCCCGGGCCTAAGCGGCACGATAGGCCGTGCGAGCCTTCGGCGGTCACCAGAGTGCCACATGGGCAGCTGTGTGGATGACAAATGACGGTGCCTAGACGGAGGCCCACCGCTATTCGAACCGCCTCGTCATCCAATCTGAGACCGCATGTACTTATGGGTAAAGCAAACAGCCAGTCACCTGCATGAGGTGCTGAGACTGCTTTCAGACGTGCTTGATGGTAATCACTAGTGTGAAAGTGGTCAAGCTCGGTTATTGTCTCTGCAATAATAGGTTTGTCCCAAAATGACTGCTTATGAGGAAGCTCTCCATCTGGACAAGAGGTGGGGTATTTTAGGCACCAATGTTCAAATGAGGCGTCAAATTGTGTGTCTGTATCTAAGATTACATTGCTAAGCATGAAGGATTGGAGAGCGAGGGTACTTGCAGCGGAAGCCAAAAAGGCGGGAAGCGCAAGCGAAGATACCCTGCGGATGCCCATTATTATTATTATTATTATTATTATTATTATTATTATTATTATTATTATTATTATTATTATTATTATTATTATTATTATTATTATCATTATCATTATCATTATCATTATCATTATCATTATCATTATCATTATCATTATCATTATTATTATTATTATTATTATTTTTATATAGCGCCCCTTCAAGGTAATCTACTCAGAAGCGCTCCCAGTCCAACCACGGCTAAACAAGACAGTCTTGAGGTTTACAAAGAACGTAGTGGTGTGACCCCTAGGCACTAGGCGGAGTGCAACAGGGAGCCCATTCCAGGTCCTAGGGCCAGCGACCGAAAAAGAGCGCCGCTGCTTTATGGTAGTCCGCGAGCGAGGGACTAAGAGTTCGGCTTGATTAGCTGATCGGAGAGCAGATCGCCGCTGGACACCAGAGGTGGATATATATGAAGAATTTTAGCTGCTAGAGAGACCAACGGACATTATACAGAAAATGATCACTTATGATTCACTTATGATTCACTTATGATTCACGTATGATTCACTTATGATTCACTTATCGAATGGTTCCTACAACAACCATAATGACACTGACATTAAAAATCTTTCTAAGTTTATTTAAATGTAAAAATGTCTAATTAATAACCGCAAAATTCTATACCCACCCCCTCTCTCTGCTGCAGTTCCCCTCACTTAAAATTGATATAAAATCAGAAATACAGAGTTATTGTATTGCATATCTTTTATAATTGTGGCGCTAAATAAGTAATGTTGTTTAATTATTGCTAATAATGAATCTTGTTAGTAATTGATATCGGTGATTGACTTTAAAGATTGTACATTGATTTATTGACATTGCACCAAAACTACTGGCGCTACATAATTGATGTATTAATTTACGGCTTTTAATTATTAAATACTGAAATGGAGCAAGAAATGTTTTCGTCAGATGAATCTTTAGATATGCGCAGAGTTCTTGACGTAGTATTAAATAGTCAACAAGAACAGGCCGCCATTTTGAAGTCATTAGTAAGTAAGTTACAAAGTATAGAAACCAGATCACTGTTTCTCGAAAGAGCAGTTGTGGGAAAGAAGGACCCAGATGCCCTGCGAGGTATTGGTCTGCCCACAGCAGAAACCGCGGATACAGCGCCTGGCCATGGTACCCTGGTAAATAGTGATGTAGAAACTACAAATTAATGCTTTTGTAGCGCCATCGCACAACAGTTTGCTAGACTACGTGGAAAAGCCCTTAGTGTTTCTTTACCTCTCACCGGTAAAACCGGAAGCATATTTGTTGATATGCCAACGGTTCGAACCCTGGGTCAGAGGAGGCCCTGCGTTTTAATTGCATTTCTTCCAGGGTGCCAGGATCAGCAGCCGCTGGCTTGTCGCTCGAGCACAGAATTCTAACGGCGGCTCTGATGTTGCCGTCTTCCAGTTTAGATGCCACTTTAGCGGAGCCAGACCTAAGGGAGATGTGACACAAACGGCATTTATGACGTTAATTTCAGACGACAGGTTGTCTATTGATGTATTGATGTTGATTGATTGAGAGAATAAATATTGTTTATAATAATAATAATAATAATAATAATAGTTATAATAATAATAAAATAACAATACTAATAATAACAACAATCCAAAGAAAACAACAACAACAATATGTGAACTAATGTTTTGCATATATAATGAGCACAGGTGTTCTTTAGGTTGATATATATATATGTAGTACAGTTGTTGTAAGGCAAGAGTTGAGTTGTTGTTATTAAACTGTGTTTGAAGAAAGAAAGAAACATTCAAAGAACTGTGTCAATTTAATTCTTAAACAGTTAGAAGACGTTGAGCAATTTATATGTAGAGATAAGGAAAGTTCTTGAGGTAGGTCACAACTAAGAAAGAAAAGAGTTGGTGACATATTTGGTGGCAGCAGCGGTGGGATTCGAAACAACGTCTGGGATTCGAAACAACGTCTGGGATTCGAAACAACGTCTGGAATTCGAAACAACGTCTGGAATTCGAAACAACGTCTGGGATTCGAAACAACGTCTGGGATTCGAAACAACGTCGACTGGTGAATACGCATTCAAATCATTGGTAAATCTACGACAACGAAAGCCTCAACGACAAAGGTATAAAAGTTTGTTGTTATCAAACAAAGAACAATCCCCAATACTTCAAACACAAAAGAAAACTCGTGTTTTCCAGAAAGGACAGCACTGAAGTAAAGAAGTAAGATGGAGAAATTAAGTGTCAAGAAACAAGCAGAACTGAAGAAGATGTCTTCTGAAAGATTAAAACAGCGCTTGTTGAAGGCTGGTTTTGAAGAAGAGAAACTGGAAGATATGTCACGTGAGGACATGCTAGAAGCGCTAGCTGAAGTCTGGCTTAAGGAAGAAGCAGAAGAAGAAGGTGCTGTCGGCGGTGTTGTGGAAAAGGTTATTGAAAAACCGCCTGGACTTATGTCTATGGAGATGATGATGCAGTGGATGATGATGAAAGAAGAAAGAGAGGAGAAACGGAGACAAGAAGAGAAAGAGAAAGAGGAGAAACGAAGACAAGACGAGAAAGAAAGAGAGGAGAAACGGAGACAAGAAGAGAAAGAGAGAGGAGAAACGAAGACAAGAAGAGAAAGACAGGAAGAATTACGAGAAAGAAAGAGAGGAGAAACGGAGACAAGAAGAGAAAGAAATAAGACAGGAAGAATTACGTCTTCAGAGAGAGAAAGAAGAGAAAGCAGAGAATGCAAGACAGGAAGAATTACGTCTTCAGAGAGAGAAAGAAGAGAAAGCAGAGCAAGTTCGTGTGGCAGAACTTGAGTTGCAAAAGCAGCAATTTGAGATTCAATTAGAGCAATTGAGAAGAGATAGAGAAGATGCTGAAAGGAGAAGATTAGAGCAGATGATTGAATTTGAAAGGGCGCGGAAAAGTGACGAAGAGATACGTCAGCAACAGATTGAAGAGAAGAGACTACGTGAAGAAGAAAAGGAAAAAGTGCGAATTTCAGAGTTGGAGCGAGCAGAAGAGGTTAGACAAGAAGAACTGAAATTACAGAAAGAAAGCATGGAGAAGGCGGAAGAGGAAAGACAAGAACGTTTAAAGTTGGAAAAAACAAAAATAGCATTAAAAGAAGCACAACTCAAAGAGGAGAAGCAAAATAGAGAAGCACAAGAACAAAGAAGGCAAGAAGAACGAGAAGAACAGAAAAGGAAAAAGGAAGAAAGTGAAACGATGGTTTCGAAAATAAAGAAAATTGGTGATGCCATGAAACATGTGTTACCCAAAATGCCAAACGATATGATGGAGGTGCCATTATATTTCGAAACGGTTGAGAATGCGTTTCGTAGTTTCAACGTGCAAGAACAATTCTGGGTGAAGTTACTATTGCCATTGATGACTCCGAAAGCTAGAACTGTTCTAAACAGATTGTCATTCGATGATTTAGACGATTATCAGGTCGTGAAACAGCACTTGTTAAAAGAATTCAAGTTGACACCGAGAGAGTACAGATCGAAGTTTATTGATGCGAAGAAGACAGCTGAAGAAACGTATACAATGTTTACAGCTAGGCTGAAGAACTTGCTGAACTATTATGTGAAAAGTCGCAAAGTGGAAAAGAATTTTGAGAAGCTGTTTGATTTATTAGTGGCGGATAAGTTGAAAGAATCACTACCACCAGGTCCACTACAGTTTGTGTTGTCGAAGGAAGGAACTGATTGTTACGAAGCTAGTGTTGTGGCAGACCTAGCGGACATTCATGTTAATAATCGAATTGGTTTGGCAATTCCGAATAAGACAAGTTTTGGTTTTGTACCCAATGTAAAAAGAAATCAACAGTTCACTCCAAATTTTGGTTTTCATTGGAAGAGCAATCAAGAAACAGGAAATCAGTTCAGAGGTGCAGAAGTGAAACCAAATTCTCCGGTTGTTCACGAGAATAGAGAATCGATGATGACCAGACAACGTCAGGTATATAACAAATCACCACCAAGGTTTGTCGCGAGAGAAGGCAATGCATCGTTTACTCCATATAAGAGAAAAGAAAGCATCGAACAACGAGGTGCAGTGGTGAAACGTTGTCATAACTGCGGATCAGACAGGCATTTGATGAAATTCTGTCCAGTTCCTGTTACAACCTCAAATTATGGTGGAAAACAAGAAAATTCGAGGGTGAATCGAATTCAAGTGGTTGATAATTCTGAAAGTCAAGCCACAGAACATCAGAACAATGAAACTGAAGTAAAGTCAGTGATGAAATGTCACCTTTCACCTGATATTCAGAAAGAAATTCTATTGCACAATGGAATGCAGAAAGAAATGGTTGGAAGAGATGAAAGTACAGCATTGAAGAAAGTGGTATTGCAGTACGTCGAGGTAGAGATTCGTGGAACAGCAGGAAAAGAACCAATAAAAGTAAAAGCACTGATTGATTCTGGAGCAGAGGTTCCGGTGATTAGTGAAGAATTACTGGAAGGCATGAAGGTGGAGCAGATTGGAAAAGTGAACTTACAATGCGTGGCAGGAGATGCCATTCCTGCAAAGTTAGTGAAAGTTGATGTAAGGCTGTGTTGTAACGATGTGGAAGAAGAGGTAATTCCGCATAAAGTCAAATGTTCACTTACACCGTATGTGACATTGATGTGTGCTAGTATTGCAAAAATGGGAAGCACAGAAAGATTCTTGTTGCATCCAGAAATCATTGCAGAACTTAAAGCCGTGCCACAAGTGAAAATGATACAAGGAGATGTGCAAGCGAATGTAACGACGAGATTGCAGAGTCAGCGAAAGAAAGTGGTAGAAGTCGAAGATGAAAGTGAAACTGAAAGTTCAAGTGAAGAGGAAAACGAAAGTGATGATCAACAAAGTTTAATGCCAGATGGAATAACAGCAGAAATGAGTGAACAAGAGATGGCTGCATGCAAGAATGGTAATCTAAATGAAACGAAAGAGGATAATGAATGTGATGTGGAGATAGCAGATTTGTTTCAAGAAAATGAGAAAGATGAAGAACAACAGATGCAGATTGCAGACGCAAAGAAATTTGAAGAACAGCAGAGACAAGACGAATCATTGAAAGCATGGTGGAATTTAGCGCCAGATAAAGAATCTGAATTCTGCGTGGTAAATGGCTTACTGTACAAGAGATATCGAATATTAGAGCAAACGATATATCAATTGGTGTTACCAAAAGAGCGACGAATGAAAGTGATGGAGTTGGCTCACGAATCAGTATTTGGAGGACATCTTGGAGAAGAGAAAACTAGAGAACGAATAAAGTTGTCTTTTACGTGGCCAAAGATGAGAAGAGATATAGTGAAATTTTGCAAATCATGTGAGAAATGTCAATTAAAGGCAAGAAGTTTGGTGATGGACAGGGTTCCTATCACTCCAATTCCAAGAGAAGATGTGGCGTTTAGAAGAATTACGGTGGATTGTGTAGGACCAATCGAGCCAGCATCTGCTGCAGGTCACAAGTACTGTTTATGTATTGTCGATTCTTGCACCAGATGGCCTACAGTGTTTCTGTTGAAATCATTAACTGCAAAAGCTGTATGTGATGCTTTGATGGAGTTGTTCATGAACGTTGGTGTACCTTCAGTGATCACAAGTGACCAAGGAACAAATTTTACTGCGAGTCTGACAAGAGAATTTCTGAATTTAATGGGGTGTAGTCCAAGATTTGACACGCCAGGTCATCCAGAAGCAGCTGGATTAGTAGAAAGATGGAACCAAACATTCAAGAAAATGATCCATCATGTAATTGTTGACAATCCAAGGCAATGGCACAAAGTAATTCCGTTTACAGTGTGGGCATTACGAGAAGTACCGAATGCAACTACTGGAATTGCTCCTTATATGTTGGTGTATGGAAAGATTCCGCGTGGACCACTGGCAATTCTAAAAGAAAGTTGGACAAGAGAAATTAATTTACCACCTCATATTGGAATCCAACCAGAAAAGTACTTGAAAGACATGAAAGCAAATATGGAAAAAGCATTACTGTTTGCAGAATCATATTCACGAGAGAAGCAATTACAGTATACGAATCAATACAACAAAAGAGCGAAACATAAAGAATTTGAACCGGGTGAAAAAGTCATTGTGTTATATCCGACTTCAACGAATAAACTGATTTCACGATGGCATGGTCCATGTACTGTTATACAACGAAGGTCAAAGTACTCTTATTTGATTGATATGGGTGACGATTGTCGAAAGATAATTCACGCAAATAAAATCAGAAAGTACATTACAAGAGCAATGAGTTGTGGACTAATCGTCGAAGAAGATGAAGACTTTGGTTCAGTGGTTGAGTTGTTGACGAAGAATGACTTGCAAGATGAAAAGAATTCACTGAATCTTGATCCTGATCAGATTAACCATTTAACATTGACTCAACAAAAACAATTGCTGGAAGTACTAAACAAATATTCTGATCGATTTTCTGAAAAGCCTGGATTATGTACATTGGTTGAACATGAAATTGAACTGAAACCGGAATTTCGTGAAAAAGAATTTATGGCTTACCGTATTCCACTCATCTATCGAGCAGAAGTTGAACGACAAATTAAAGAAATGCTTCAAGCCAACATTATAAAACCATCTTCGAGCAGAATGGCAAGTCCGTTGGTAATTGTTAAAAAGAAAGACGGTTCTCTGAGACTTGCCTGCGACTACAGATACATTAACTCGTTCACTGTGGATTGTAAATATCCGATGCCGATTGTAAAAGATGTTTTGCACAAAGTTGGAAAATCAAATGTGATCTCGATTTTTGATTGTCGAAGTGCTTACTGGACTTGTCCTGTTAAGCAAACTGATCAATGGAAAACTGCTTTTGTTACTCACAATGGACTGTACGAGTTTACTCGTGTTCCTTTCGGAATGATCAACTCAGGAAGAACATTTGTTAAAGCAATTAACATGGTTTTACAGCCTATAAATGAATTTGCTGAGCCCTATGTAGATGACATTGCTGTGCATTCAGATGATTGGAAGATTCATTTACAGCATTTAGATGCATATTTAATGCAAATGAGACTGCATAACATTACTCTGAACTTAAAGAAATGTATCTTTGGTAAGAGTGAGGTAAAGTTCATCGGTCATGTGGTTGGTTCTGGAACGATTCAAATGAATCCAGATAGAATTGAAAGTTTAATTAATTTGAAAACCCCAGAAACGAAGAAACAAGTTAAGCAATTGCTGGGATTTTTTGGTTACTATAGACAGTTTATCAAAGATTTTGCACAGATTGCGAAGCCTCTATCTGATTTGACA
>JACEVL010000577.1:227500-477500 GCA_020284085.1 Aporrectodea caliginosa
CCTGGTCCAACCATTACATCAATTAATCAAGTTTTCATTACACGAGTGATCCTTTCCATCTGTAGCCTATTTGTCATTTAGTTATTTCAGTGAGTCTGTAATCCAGCTGCCTTTGTGCAGTCGTGTATGATGGTCAATAAACTCCTCATTAATCTGTCGAAAACTGAATTTATATTACTGGACTCTACGAGAAAACTTATGAAGTTTTAATGGCTTAAATATTTCAAAATGAGTGACTTAATTGTGCGAGTTGTCAGACGCTTCTCGTAACTTGGGCGTTGTTTTAAGCTCTTCAATCTGTCTTTTACTTATCATAGGCCTATACAACTGTAAATAGTATGCGTAAGTCGTCATAAATATATACAGGCATTCCGGATATTGGCGGAATTAGGCGTTATATGCCCATGATCGCAAAGATATCTGCAAGCGCATTGGTTTCCTCATTCCTGTCGCCTATAATTATAATAATGTTACAAGCTTCTATCTGGTAATAATAAGTCAAACACGTTCAAGTTGCATAGAGTTCAGAACTGTCTTAACTAATACTTCATTATAAGAACAGATTATGACCACTTTGCTTAAATTTGTACATTGGTTTCAGTTTAGCAAATATTTGTTTCAAATTTGGGCTCATAGTTTGTAAAGCATTGAACTCTGGCCAACCACAATACTTACAATCAGTCCTTATTCCAAAGATTAACATGGCCAGTATTAAATACGGTCATCTGATTGATTCTCTCTGTCTGTCTCTCTGTCTGTCTCTCTCTCTGTCTCTCTGTCTCTCTCTGTCTCTCTGTCTGTCTCTCTGCCTCTCTCTGTCTCTGTCTGTCTCTGTCTGTCTCTGTCTGTCTCTGTCTGTCTCTGTCTGTCTGTCTGTGTGTCTGTCTGTCTGTGTCTGTCTCTGTCTCCTCTCTGTCTGTGTCTGTGTCTGTCTCCTCTCTGTCTGTGTCTGTCTCTGTATGTGTCTGTCTCTGTCTGTCTCTGTCTATCTGTCTCTGTTTGTCTGTCTCTGTCTGTCTGTCGGTCTCTGTCTCTGTCTGTCTGCTCTCTCTCTCTCTCTCTCTCTCTCTCTCTGTCTGTATGTCTCTGTCTCTCTCTCTGTCTCTCTCTCTCTCTCTCTCTCTCTCTCTCTCTCTCTCTCTCTCTCTCTCTTCTCTCTCTGGTCATAACTATAACTAAGACTGTTCTTGGTGAACGGTTTTTTCGGTGATGGACCTAGATTTTGGCGCTGTCTCCCTATATGTTTGTTCTGCTCTGCTTAACGAACATAGACTACCCTGGCTTACGCAGTGATCTTTGGTTTACGGTTTGATTTTGAGGCGCTTTCGGTTGATGCCTTGTGCATTAGACACTTTTGCCGTATAAGCTATAAATTACAATTACCTTTACATCTCACACTATTATTATTGTTACTTTTGACAAGGGTGTAGAATATATTGTAGATCACATAAGGGCGATTTAAAATCAATCTGAAGTATTTTAAAGGCTAAAACTTGTAAACAATCAGCGGAGAAAGAAACTGTTGTGCAGCGCAGCCCAATACAGTCCGCATGGTCGTGCCATTCCTTACCGAAGCATGCAATTATGCATGTTTGCCCAAGTACACTTATATAGCGCATTTTCAGAACATTTCCGGTGCCGAACATGTGGCTCTGTCTGACCTGAAGAGGTGCGATTCAAGATAAACCAAATAATATAATGTGGATACGGTGAGCTGAGTGACGACGTTTTACCTCCATGTGCTGATCGCCGTTTATCACTTTCGCAAGATAGAAATCTCCAACCAAATAGTTGTCGAAATAGCTGAAATCAATAAACAGATATGATTAAACGGTTTATCAATGATCAGCACCTAACGGGAAGTATGTTGTTCCTGGTACACGTCTTGTCTTTGGTCGACATTCATTCATTTGCTGGTCCCTCCATTTGGAACTCTGTGCCTCCTCGTGCTTGCAACTGCCCCACAAAGACACTCTCTTTGCTTTATACTGAAAAGTGAAAACTCATCTCTTCTGGCCTGTTTACAGTTCTTAATTTTGCCCTTCTTCAATGTGCACTTCTGAAGTTTGTAAGAAGGCCATTCATTGTAAACTTATGGTTGTGTTGTATTGAAGGCATTTGCTTAATGATGCCATGTCACGAGTAGCCTGTATGCTGATATATAGGCGTAACTATTTGTAATCAGCTCCACACGAAAAAACAATAGTCAGACTACAGAAACTTTTTGTAAAACACAGAAGGATCAATGAATTGAAAGGTCTTTGAAACAGCAATAACCTACTAGTCTGATTGAGACTTGTTAATTTGACCTACACGATTTTAAAGTAAATTTGAGAGAAATAATTTGTGTAAAGAACAAGACTTTATTAGAAATGAATTAATGTTACACAAGATTCAATTATATCGATTCACGCCATATCAGAATTATATTACGTTAAGATTGCAATCAATTATACTGGATAATAGTCCCTTACACAAATGGGTTAGCACTATTGACAGGTTGTTAAGTGCTCTCTATAAAGGTCCAGATACCTGATATAGACGTCAAAAGTTTGAATAAATAGGACGAGAAGATAACTCTAAGAATGCAAATAACATATAGTGTCATTTGTAAATTAAGTTGAAAATTGAGACAGCAAGAAGACGAATTTATTCTCACCGGTCATCAAAGGTACGAAGATGAGGATCGGTGACTGAATGGCAATATTTATACGGTTGTGACTGTGGAAGAATAGCCATCTGTTAACAACAAACATAAACTGCCATTACAAATTTGCAAACTAAATTATATCGAAACTATATTAAAAACTTGCTGGGCTTCACTGCGATCAGAACTAATGACCATCATGTTCTACGCCGGCTGTGCCCTCGACTACGGGAGACTACGTACACCCTCCGTCCTAGGCCTCACCAATTCTCACTCCCACCTAAGGACACCAAAAACTTTATTCATAGGCTGCTTTACAAGGTCATCTATTAAACCTAAGACCCTTAAACATAAAATAATGGCCAATAATATCCTGGACCAAACTTTAAACGGAATAGCCAACGCCTATACATTTTTATTTTTGTTTTTCTTGTAATCGCATTGCGTTCTGACAATGTGTTATGAATAAACGAAGATTCTATTCTATTCGTCTGCAGAAACTAACACCAGATAATGGGACATACACACTCTTATGTAGGCTCTTTATGCCTCTAAAACAACTCCCAAGAGTGATGGCTGCTTTAGAAGTTGAAGCCTAAACGTTACCGCATCAATCGTAAAACAAGGCATCATTTATGACCTCTAACTTGCTTTTAGTAAAGGATGGATGGCTGAGTGGATCCCTTGATGCCGCAACCTGTGGGAAATTTTGCTGTACATTTTTCTCTGTAAAATTAAAACGTATGACGACTAATCGTAGTTTTTGAAAGCGCTGTAATCCTTCCACAAAACAAAAACCACAATCAGAATTGTATCATTTGCAGTTCCAAAGGTCAACCAAAGCAGGTCAAGCGACTTTGAACTACAAGTTAATCATGTGGTCGTACAATGTTGCGTATACCTTCTTTGGATTCCGTAACCCCCGAAGAACCATGACATAGATATACCAAGAACACTTTTAGTTCCTGCGAAACCAAAGATTAGTCATAACAGGGCAGTGACCTTGAACATCGAAGTCATACGAGGGTCATACGATGATAATACGATGTTGATTATGGCTAGTTGTATTTCCACACTCTGAAGAAGCTGTCTTGGACTGGGAATTTCTCTTTATCCCTCATAGGCCCCAATACATTGATACATGACAACAAAGTCAAATGACCCTGAACACGAAAATCTTCCGATTGCCTTCTCTTAGTTTTCAACAGGGAAAACCCTACCATAGACACAAACCGCACTTCTTTGTCATTTGTTGCTTCACAGATACTCTAGGAGGTAAGATTTCCCTCAGGTTGCGGAATACGTCGTCCAAATACATGTTCCGGCATGACGGATAAATTGTCTATTAGTAATCAAAGTTGAGCTTGAACTCAAAATTATGATTAATTTCACTGCAATAATCATGGTTGTCACATTACTACTCTGGATGAGAATGCCTCGGATGGGTTCAGTGTATGTACGGAAGCCTAACTGATTTTTCTAGTTTTCAAATTGCGGTTTGCTTTTTGGTGACAGATAACCTAATTAATAAGTTTTAATACATAAGCTATGTATTTTATGTAACTTTAACTTTGATACTGGAGGATAATATATGTGTAGCCTATATATAGGCTATATTACCGTACAGAGCTTTTCTGAATGGTGTCTGTAGAAGCGAGGCCATACAAATATCCGATTACAATTACAACAACAGGCAGCCACCAACAAATGAAACACATAGAAATGCCATCAGAATGTTGACGAAATTATTATGCGCCCGTGCGCTCGAGTAATCGAAACGGATACTTACTTTGACTGTTGGGATAACATATTCATGCCACAGCGTCCGCCCATCCCAACTCACTACATCATCTCTGTATGGATCAAAGACTAGAGCGAAGGAATCTCCAGTTTGCGTGGCTCCCGGCACAAAATAAACGGTCATTGTTGTTGTGTCTTCACCTTTCCATGGTAGATAGCAGTGCTCCGAGGATCCAGTATAATTCGACATGCGAAACAAGTATGAGCAACAACTGGAGGTAGCATTGACGCAATGACTACAGGTGAATGGAACAGTTGATCTAAATGTAACGTTGAAGGTGGATCCATTAGTCAGACTGACGCTGTAACTCTGGGCGGTGCTCTAAGATGGATAACAATCACATTCATGATATTCAGTTGGAAATTCACATTACCGTAATCCGTTATAAATATGTGGCATAAGTGAAATCAGAAGTCTAAGTTTATTCAATCTCTTTCACGCTGTCAATAGCTATGATCCATTTAGAACTGACGCCTTTTTATTGATAACATCAAATTTCGCTATCTCATATCTCTGAATTGTTTAGAGTAGGCCTACCTGAAGAAATATCGAGAGGCTGCATTTTTAATTTCTTATTCGATTCAGTGAAAAATCATAGTTCGTTGCCAGGACACGTAACCGCCTAAGCATGGTATGATTGTAGTTGCAAGCAGTGGGATAAAGAAACATGAACCAAAACGACATGTATGGGAAAAATTCTACCTGACGGTGAAAATGCATCCTGAAGCAACGGGAATGAATGATTTCTTATCTCCATAAAATTCTACCTGGGTCTAAATCAAGCTGAAACAGAACTGAGACTGATCAACATAACTTCCCATACTCATCCTAAATATCTTTGAACAGGTCCGTGCCATAACGAATCTCATGTAGCCTCTGTGAGTTTATGTAATGTACTATATATATATATGCATTATGTAATGTACTATATAGGCCTACGTGTGCGTATGTACGATACAATATATACACAGACAAATTAAACATGGCATTTTAACAGTGAAGCAGTGTAAAGGGTTTTAAACAGAGCCATTCGCCATATCATTTGCAAATATATACATGTAGACTTCTAGCGTAGGCCTCTATGCACATTAATTTGTATAATGCACGTTTGTACCTAAAAGCAAGTGCGTATGCGTATGTATGCATGTGTGTACAAATATATCGGTGTATGTATTTATTTATTTATACAGAATATTTTTCAACCTCGAAAGCGGCGTAATATTCTGCCACACTCCTCATGCTCGAAGTAGCATCGCTGTAACCATCCCAGTAAGACTCCGCTTGGCAAGAAATCTGCAGCATAAAAGCACAAATGACTTATTTCAAATTCTGAAAATCTGAACTTTAGTTGGTATAGCTTCAATTACAAATCAAAGGAACAGTGAAACGGTGTGAATTACTGACCCTAACAAACATACTATTATGGAGCCATTATGAAAGCATTAGGCCAAACTTCACATTTAATTAAGGCCATCACTACAATACATTAAGCACCGGTAAAAGTTGCCGTAAAAATAACGATCGAAAGTGAATTATAGGCCCTACCACTCTTCCAAGTCGTCCTCTCAGATAAAATTCACTCAGTTCGACGATCAAGCTACTGTTTGGATATAGGATGGTCGGTTCAAGGCGTTCCGGGGCTGTACGTGCATTTGCCCCAATGTACTCTAACGGCTGCCCATCAAACAGAAACGTTACACGGAATCTCGCATAAGAGTCATTCTGTTGGCTGACATATTGGACTTCGCATTTGAAGTAAATTTCTTTGCCCAGTTCGCTGCCGTTAACGTGAGGTCCCGAAAATATTGGAAACGCCGTCATTGGTGGAAAATAGTCTGTAAAAATAAAGAATAGGCCTATTGCTATGCGGACTGACAACAGTTACTGTGGGTTTACGCGTATATATATAGGTTCGTATTTTTAAAGTCTATCACTAAAAGTTAATGGCATCAACAAAGTTCTTCAATGACACCGATCATCATCGCTCTGCTTGTCTTCAACTGCACAGGCCTAAGTGCTGGCGAAAGTATATCTGGTACGATAAAATTATTGTTCAGTTTATTTATTTGTTCCGTTTATTTGTTTGTTTTATCGTAGATAATTTCGAATCTCGGTTATTTGTTGCGATATATGTCAGTTGGTGTCAAATCATCACAAAACATTCATCTGATAGCATTCAGCAATGCACGACCTCAGATACATCTGCAAGTATAAACATAATATGTAATATCTAGAGATGAATGTAACTTAATATACGTTGTTAGGCTACTCGTTTATAATGCGCTTACATTTACATTTATTTTGCTTAAGGACTGATTTTCTAATTATGGTGCTGGTGTCTTCTTTTTATATTGACATAGCCTATGTAGTCCTTTGATTTGGAATTGTTTTTATACGTTCGGTTGAGTTGCGTTAACCCATTGCCAACTGAACATTAAGGGTCAAGCCAAACTGATGGTGCTATGACAATTCGGCGCGAGACAATTCGGCGCAAGACAATTCGGCGCAAGACAATTCGGCGCCTTTTGGTAATGCTTCTATCAGCGTGATGTTTCGTTATGTTTCGACATGAAACTTAACATAGGTGCGTCAACTTATTAATATTCCTTAATGAAACCTAACGTGAATCCGTCAGCTTATTTATGTTTCGTAATGTTTTTTCATGAAACTTAACTTAGGTACGTCCGGTGATTAATGTTTCGCCATGAAACTCAACGGAGGTTCGTCTAATTATTATTGTTTTATCATTAAACGTAATGTAAATCCGTCCACAGATTTATGTTTCATCATGAAGCTTAACGTGGATACGCCAGACGATTAATGTTTATCATGAAACTTATCGTAGATCCGATCGCTGGTTAATGTATTTGCATTCTAATTCGCTTGCTAGTTTATAGCTTTTTAACCGATGACTCCCATTTCTAGTTAAAGTTTTATCGCCAACAATTAAGGCAATGTTGTAAATGCGAAATCGCTTTAATAAGTAGTTAGCAAACGCATAGACGTGTATTCTATAGGCTATATCGGGGCAGTGATTGTGTATTAAAAGTTTGAAATATCTACCATGCTTTTAACCAACTTCTTTTTAAAGGTCAGTTCAAATAACAGTAAGCCTATAATAAATATTTACATTTATTTATATTTACATGATGCCGATCTCAGTTTCCTGAATCTAAATAGCTGCGCCGAATTATTGTCTTGCGCCAAATTGTCCGTGCGCCGAATTGTCTTGCGCCGAATTGACCGCGCCGAATTGACTTGCGCCGAATTGTCGGGACACCAAAATGATCGCCAATGAAAGACTCACCGTGATCTACTCTGTTATTAATTTTAGGTGCATTGAATTCCTGTTAGATTATTTATATATCATCATCGTCATGATCATCATTATAATCATAACCACCATTACGACCACCACCACCATCGTCAGCAGCATCATCGAATCCGGGAAACGCGGCAGATAGCACCACTTGATAAAGCTCTATGCCTACAGTAACTCTTCCCTGGCGGGTACGGGGGTCTAGTAATTATATCAAATGAATAGTAGAAATGCTTGTTCATGGCTCGTGATTGACGCAACAGACACCTGTTGCAAGAGCAGCCTCGGTGTTTATTGTAAACTTCACCTGTTGGTACTACGAAAAGGTCAAAGGAACGACGCCTCTATGGGTTGTGGAGAGGGGTGAAAACTGTAACTCTGCTTTGGGTGTGGCTACTAGAAAAAAGACCACTGTCACATCACCGGCTCGTGTCGACGTTCCGCTCACAACACCTGCAACCTCAAGTTACGCATATACCCTGACAAGTGCATGGTACCCATGTTGGCCTCCTCATTCTCAGACAGAAATTGCTTGTACAGCAAGTAGTGTAAATTCTTTTTCACGACCGCTGTCTGAACGCCCATTGCCTTCCTGATATGTGCGCCACCCGCTTTGAGAATGAAGATCATCTCCGGGCCAAGACCCACGCACTTCGTGATGGGATGCCGCTGCATTCGTCTTTGAAGGGGGCAAGTGCACTTTTACCGGCTGTACCTTTACTCCAAGTCTCTTGGGCAAGAGAAATACCAGTCCCTTCGTGAATGGGCTACAGCGCAGCGACAAGTGGCTGGGAAAATGTGGCCTCGTTTCGCTCATCGTCCGAAGATATTATTATTCCAGTCAACTTAAAGTGTACTGCCTGATACAATTATAAGGTTGTAATGCTTGTTATACTTAACTAGATGTTTTCCCGTCCTAGGACAGTTTTAAACGATTTTAAAATGTTAAGAGATGCGTCGTCACGGGATATACGTTGACGTAAATCTTCTCCTTCCCCTGCCTACTCCCTTAGTCCGTCCGTCCGTCCGTCCATCCATCCATCCATCCATCCATCCATCCACTCTACCTGCAACCCTCCATTCCTCTCTCCGTCGGTCCGTCCGTCCGGCTCTACCTACCTCCAACCATTCGCCCATCTCCTCCATCCCTCCCTCCCCTCTCTCCTTCCATACCTCAAACCGTCTGTCCATCTTTCCCCTCCATCCCTCCATTCATCCCTGCCTCCATCCCCTCTGCCTCCCAAGCAGGCAGGCAGATGTCAAACCCTATAGTGACTGTTAAGAGGACTATTGTCTGCCAGGCAGGTAGGCAGACAGGCAGGAATGAAATGAGAGAGGCAGGGTGGGTAACCGGCTTCACCCAAGATCCTCCACTCACAGTTAGTGGAGGAATCTTCGGCTTCACCGGTGCATGCGATGGAGGGAGTGAGGGAGGCAAACACAGAACTTGCCGATTAGTGTCAGCCGAAGCCGGTGCCTGCCAAGGAGGCAGTGAGAGAAGCTGACACATAACTCGCACTGTATAGGGGCAGGTCTCGCCCGCTTTGCGGGGGGATGGGGGCGTCACAGGAATGTTGCCTTCGTTGCAGAGATTTCTCTTCGTTTATATTATTAATGTTCTCTGTCTTGGCAGTGCCTTGTTGTTATTTTGTTCTCATGAGGGTGCTTAGATTTGTTAGCATTTGATTTTCGGTTCTTTCTGTTTTTTTCTTTCATTTCTTTGATTTAGTTGAGTAGGGATGGAATTCCCCTGCCGTCCATTTAGTTCTCGAAAATAACTTGCAAGTTTTGCTATACAGTTAATGCAATTAGGCCCCTATTCAGCGGGACTTGTCCATTCGGGTGTGCCCTTTGCTCCCTCATACCATCTCTTCATAGATAAACTTCTGTAATAATTTGCACTATGTTTGTGAAACTTTATATACTGTAGTTTCATGCTATTAATTTTGTTATGTTTCTGGGAACAATAAATTGATTTGATTTTATTTGAAGTCAGTTTGCAAGAATGCATGAAGCATTATGGTATTTGATGATATTATGCTTGAAAAGCAACATCACATCGAGAAGTATTCTGCCCTGCCATGGCAAAATGAAGCAAGTCACCGATTTTAGTTTCTGAGAAAAATGCGAAAAACAACTCAGGCATCACCCATCGGTCTGAATTTACGCGTACAGTAATACCTCTGCTTTTGATGGACTTGCTTCTTTTTGCCTTGAAATTTTCCAGTATTACTTGGACATGCTTCTTTCTGCCTCTGCTTTTCCGCCAGAACCACACGCAATAATAACTATTTTATATAGACGATTGTGTTGGACTTGCTTCTTGAACCAAAATGATACCGATATGTAATTTTAACCTTAAACGGGACTTGCTTCCTTTATTTGCCATGGCAGGGCAGTATTACACTATGGGACGCACTCAGTGAGAAGAGCGTTGAGTTCTTGAAACAAATGGCTGCAAGTCAGCCAATGCAGACTGTTGCTGTTGTTCCTGCGGTTGAGATAAACAGTCGGATTGCCAGGTCTAGCTTCGAGACTCCACGGGTGGTAACTTGTGAAAGCAAGGGCTTATTTCTCGGCCAGAAAAAGACGTCTCAACAATTAAAGCCTTAACTTAGCGATAGTTAATAAAAATTATAATAATGGCGACAATTGATGTAGCGAGTGATATGCTAGAGCAGCTAGACATCGCTTCGGCGATGCCTGACGACAGCAGCGTCCAATCATTCAAATACCTCAAGTATGAGTTACTCAGTAAGCAACTGAGCAGGATGCTGTCTTTTGAGGCCCTCAAAAACTCAAAGCCAGTGATACCATGACCGGCAATTTGGCTATGGACGGCAAAAGAGTGACTGGACTCCCCACAGGCGCATCACCGACACTCCTTCTCCTCCAGCAACATGGATGTTTTCAAATCGCCTCTCTGTCAATGCCTCCAAAACTCAATTCATCTGGTTTGGCACTCTCCAACAACTCCAAAAACTTGACCTTTTGCTTGTTGCTGCTAAAAACTTCCCCCAGTTCACTTTCTCTACTAATGTACGTGACCTAGATGTCACTCTGGACAGTTCTTTTACTTTCTCTGAACATGTCACTCAGCTTACACACTCCTCCTACTTTCAACTCAGGCGTATCAGGGCCATTCGCAGATCTGTCTCCTCATCCAACTTGACTTCAGTAGTCCTGTGCATTTGTCTTTTCCAGAATTGACCATTGCAATTCTGTTCTTATAGACCTTTCCAAGGTCCGCCGGTCCCCTATCCAGTCAGTTCTAAGTGCTGCTGCCAGATTGATTGCTCGCCTTCCTAAATTCTCCCATATATCCTCGTTTATGATCACTCAATTGCGCTGGCTTCCTCTCTTAGACCGAGTTCAGTTCAATGTTCTTGTCCTAGACCTTAAGTCCAAATTGGGCATTGCTCCTAAATATCTTAGGGATCACATTCGCTCCCCTCTCTCTTCAGTTTCTCATCGACCTCTTCGCTCCTTGGTCAGGAATACTCTTTTTGTTACACGAGTTAGGACCACTATGGCTCAAACTAGATCTTTTGCCACTATTGGGCCCTCCCTATGGAATGCCCTTCCTTCCTCTCTACGTGTTACCGTTCTTTCTGGTTCTCTTCCTACAGCCTTCTCCCTCCTCAACACCTTCTTCTTCTCTAGGGTTTCTCGCACTGGGAACGCTACTGAATGGCCACTGCCGTGAGTGGCGTTATATAAATTAACAAATAAAATACAATACAATACAATAGCTGTTGGATGATGAAACTCGTCTATGATAAATATCGTAAGCCTAATACCATAATAATCAATTGCTCAATGGTTTTTCGAATGATGATCGATGCCAGCCGTTTCCATTCCTTTAGGAATTCTAGTCTGAGTCCGTCAGGCTGCTGTTTTACCTTTGCCTAATTGTAACCACATCTTATGCGTATGCCACTATGCCTATTATTGTTTTAACACCTTTCCACATTTGGAACACGGTCTCAAGAGCTTCTCATAGAATCAGTCGTAGGCTCCTAGCTGTTAAGAGTTATGTTTTTGCAGTCAGCTATTACAGGTGGTTAGTTTATTTTATTGTATTGGTACTGCTATTTCATTTACCCGCTTAAATTAAGCACTCTGTGAAATGATCATTTTCAATGAATTTCCTGCAGTCACGTAGGGATAAAGCAAAAAATTTAATATTATTTGTATAATTTTAGCGAAATTTTTTTTTATATCAGTAGGCCTACGTTTATCACTAAATGTGTTTAACAAATATGGGAAAATTCAAATAAGACTCATGTTCGGTTTGCGGCAAGCTGCGCTATATCTGGCAACCGATGCTTGAAATCTAAATACAACAACGAGAACACAAAGTATTACTAACGGATACTTACTGACACATGAATATCCATTCCAGTAGTCTCCTTGATTGCACACGATTTTATCGCCAACACAGTACGATATAGGGCATCCTGGAGGAGATCTTAACTTGTACAAGTAGAAGTAGCTCGGATCTCCTTGAACTGGGCATCTGTAAATTTGTATCGTATTCGTCCATTTGCAAGTGTTACCTGCATAGTTGGCGCAGACTGTTGCATTTGTGGTTGCATTATCTGTAACAGTATAGATATTACGACGATTTATTTACAGTAGGCCTATTGTTATTGTTACAGAAGACGCGATGCGGAACATCGTGAGATGGATATGGGATCAATGATTTCTACTATATGATTGAGTAATGATATTTAGGCCTACTTGCAACGTAACAGTAATAGATGCTCTTAACGGAGGTTCTAATCAGTAAATAGTGATCACGCAAGCAGGCTAGTTTAAAAACTCCGGTCAAGATTCTCAGTTCTGGTTCATGGGACAGAGATTAATAGGCTCTCGCCGAATTTTACTGTTTGACTAGTTAACTCTTGGTTTTGATAGTGTTGAGCAAAACAATATATCCAATCTGAGGTAATCTCACCAGTTACTGGATGTGAGCCAAGTCCTCTGATGTAGATTGGGGCCTCAGTTCCACAATGCATCATTGGAACAGGATTACTGGCCTCTCTCTCAACAACTGCATCTCCAGAATAGGAAGAAAACCTAAACCAGGTCTCTGACATGCAAACAATTAATAAAAATGTATATGTTGCTATTATTTTTGCGCTGTTATCTGAGGTACAAACGAGGTAAAAAAAATATTTACATTCGTATTATTCATTCATTCATTTTATTAATACTGTTCTCCAAAATCATTACATATTTAATCACTGTACATTATTTACATGTTTCAGAGATACAAAGGGCAGGCCCAGAATGGACCGAATTTCCGCTTATTAGAGTTTGAAATGACGATTGATTAACATGATAGTTGTACAATACTTTAAAACAACAGAATAAAAGGAACTAGGAATAAATGCTTAACTAAAACGAACTACAATTCATTCACTGTTTTCTTCATTAAAAATCCGCGCACAGACCCTTTAATAGTCCTAATAGTCTCCATTCTACGAATAGCAGAGGTAAATTATTCCAGAAAGAAGATCAGATAAATTTAATTGAAAATAGACATGTATTAGTGTAGGCAGAGTTCAGATGATAATTTCCGTCATCTGGTACATGCATAATGTGCATGGTATTCAGAATTACTTTCAAAATAATCTGTTAAAGCAAAAAATCATGTGCAAATCGATGTAAAACTCACTAATATCTAGTTTGTTAATATAATCAATTAATATTATTATTATTATTATTATTATTATTATTTTTTTTTTTTTGGCCCCGAGGTAAACATGATCCCTCAGGGACTTCAAGATTAATTAAAATGTTAAAAGTCTGGAACGGTTATTATTATTATTATTATTATTATCATTATTATTATTATCTCATTATTATTATCTTATTATTATTATTATTATTATTATTATTATTATTATTATTATTATTATTATTATTATTATTATTATTATTATTATCATCATTATTATTATTATTATTATTATTATTATTATTATTATTATTATTATTATTATTATTATTATTATTATTATTATTATTATTATTATTATTATTATTGTTGTTGTTGTTGTTATTGTTATTGTTATTGTTGTTGTTGTTGTATTTGATCATTTATAAAGCGCTTCTCACAGCATAAACCTTTCAGAAGCGTTCCCAGTCTCAGGTACTCCCAGAGAAAAGGCAGGTCTTAAGGTGAGAGAAAGAGGTAGAGATGCCACCAAAGAGGATGATAGAGCGTAGAGAAGCAGAAGTCCATTCCATAGAGAGAGGAAGCTATGCAGGCATCGGATCTGGAACATGAACCATTGTGGTCTTAACACGGAGAACGTAATGGTCAAGCCGATCAAAGGATCTGAGCGGACGCAATGGCGTGAAATAGATGGGACGGAGAATTTAGTGACAAAGATATTTTGGAGCAAGACCCAGTTGAGATTTGAGCACGCGAATGAGAACTTTATATTGGATGCATGCAGAGCGAGGTAGCCAGTGAAGTTGTTCAACCAGAAATGTAGAGATGTGAGAGAATCGAAGAAGACGAGCCATATGTCTCCCAGCAGCATTAAGAGGAGATAGACGAACCTTGGGCAAAGCCAACGAGGAGAGAATTGCAACAGTTAATTCGAGATCAGTCAAAAGCGTTAACAATTGAGGTGAAGGTAGAGGATGAAACAGATCTGCGTATATCCCTTTCTAAAAATTTTCTAAACAGCCTAAGTTGGAAGTAAGAAGAACGGGTAAGCGTGGAAATGTGTTCAGTGAAGGTGAGACGGCTACCTACGGTGACCCCAAGTTACGGACACTATAGATGAGATTTCAAACGCGATTTCACCGTCTGTTGAGATTTTAATTGATCCAATCATCGTCTGTCACGTTATTTCATTTAATCTAAAATCTGTGAAATAGCCCTGAACTTTACCTATATAGGCCTATCACAGATGCTGGCTTATTAACCATTATGTTATGCATGTTATCACATACCTAACTACTAGTCCGAGTCTATCATGCCTTAACATAGCATTACAACTTAACATTCAATACTGGGTATCTAATTATAAGCAGAGTTGGATTGTCTCAAGACACTGTCTCGGTCTCGAGACGTCTCGAGACAGGGTTTTTGATGAGGACATAGAAGACAGAGGATGGGACTTAAGAAGTCCAATAGAACTCGCAAGAGACCGGCCGAAATGGAGAAGTTTTGTTAGAGCCTCATCGTCAGCGAATACTTGACGGAGGAGAAAGGAAAAATGGACATCCGTTACATTCCTGACGCAGCTCAGATCTACTATGTATCTCTTTTCTTTTTAAACATCAATAATTTAGTAGGTAATAGGTAAGCGTGCGTGAATCCGAAAGTATTCGCACTTGGAATGGCCTCCCCCTCTTCTACGGGTTAAGCTCATGTCTGGGATTTCTCACGCATACTCTTAAGGCTTTTCTTTCCCCCGGGTTTCAGTGCTGAAAGAAACTCTGAAATAGCTATGCTGCGAGAGGCGCTATACAAATTATTAGATATCATACGATACGATACTAAATACCACAAATTTTTACTTTTCTTTCGTTGAGTGGATTAATGTAATTCTGTGCTTTATATTCCAGGCTGGTTAATAATTGACTTCTACCGGCTCCACATTCCAACTATGTGTGTGTTTCCTTTATAACGACTAGCTGTGTGGTAACAAAGACCATTAGCGTCGCCCTCCTCCTTTATCCAGGCTTGGGACTGGCACTGTCAGAAAACGAACAGTGGCGGAGTTATTCCAACTATAAACTTATATATAACTTATATAGTGAACCCTAACAGGGCCTATCACATTAATATTTAAACTGCAGCACCTTGTGAACTAATGAAAATGCGCTATTCTGCCTTGGTACATGTTATACAATATTCTGGTGAATTATGCATAACTTTAGCATAATATGAAGCGACTTAATTAAATGAAGTTGATGAATAGTAGCCTACAAACTTAATGAAGTAGTTTACTAGTAGCCTACCTTCACTTATTCCGGCATCGCATATAGGGTAATAAACTGCACTGTCATGCACAGCTTGTACGCTTCTCCGTGGATTGCTTATTAACGTATAGCTTCCTTCGTTACAGATTTGATTAGTAACAAAACTGAATAAACCTGAGAACAAGTCAAACATGAAAATATTCACTTCTGGTCATGGCTTGGATCTGACGATGTTTGGGAATTCGGCCTATATGTTAAACAGCAACTCCTGTCCTCTTTAAAATATCAACATTCGCTGGTTTACCTCCCCTTGACGCCCGAATGACGAAGTAAAGCCACAACAATTATTCTGTCATTGCAATTAAATCTTTTGTGAAATTGTCCACCATTGAAAATGTGAAATGTCCCCTATCTGGAATGGTCTCCCATTGGAGATACGCCTGTTACATAGGGATAATTCACCTATAGGTTCTTCAGGCTCCTTAAAACTTATTTGTATCACCGTGGTTGAACTGGGAGAGCCTCTGAGTAGGCTTCTTGAAGAGGCGCTATATAAATTCATGAAATGAATGAATGAACCCGTTTTTATATGGAATTATCCAACGAAAATGCCGATGGAATTTCAACGCACTGCTTATATTCATACATATAAGTGGCTTACAACCACAAACCAAAGTTGAATTTTCAGCGATCGGAAAGTGTCAGTGTACCCATTCCGGCTGTTTAAACTAATAAACTTGAAGCAGAAATCTTCATAAACATTTCTGCCTTGACGTTTAGTGCATCACAGAATTAGACCTTATAATAATTATTATTAATCTATTTAGATGAATGTAAGGTTTAATTCTATGATGTGCTAAATGACCTTTCGAAGACCATTTGCCATGTTGCTGATGTTTTCAACGTTTAACGATATGTTATGCCATCAAAGGCTATCGCCGTTGACCTTACCTTACGAATTGTATAGTATTGTACAATGTAGATTGTACTTTGTATTCGCCAGCAAACCTACTGATTAAGGAAAAATCGATGTAAGAACGGAGACGTCACAAATATTTTATGCATTTATGCATGTATGTATGTATGTAAAATATTGAATGAATGTATGTATAATTAAACTGTATGTATGTATGCCTACTATGTATGTATGTATATATGTATGTATGTATGTATGCTTGCATGTATGTATGTATGTATATATGTATGTATATATGCCGGTATGTATATATGCATGTATGTATGTATACATGTATGTATGTATACATGTATGTATGTATGCATGCATGCATGCATGTGTATGTATATGTATGAATGGCAGCTGTTATTGTAAATATTATTTTTATACGATATTTCTTTCTTAAATCTTTGAAAAGATATTAGGACATCATATGAAATTTGAAATTTTGTGGGACCTTTTGTAAGCGTAGTGGTTTGTCCTCGGGCTATTCACAAATGGTAGGCCTACGACAGAACACGCTCTGACAAAGTATAGCAGAGGGGATCGTCTCAATTAAACGTAGGCCTATAAAAAGAATAATAATTATTTCCTTGAGCACAGCCGAATTCAGCGCATGAAATTTTGTTTCACCGAGTGTATTGTCATTGCTATTATTGGATAGATACTCATTAATAACTTAAGACTTCTCTGATAAACGATTGTAATGCCGCACGGATTATGTAGGTACATGTATAGTTGTGCAGTTTTCAATAAAATTTAGACCAACCGAGTGAGATCAGTGTCCGCAGCACCAGAAGCGAAGGTTCCATTCTTTGTTTCACACCGTGTCTTTCAAAGTCACCCAGCAGCGATTTGGAGTCTAGAATCAGCGGCTTCTTAGTAACGGAAGCATGCATGCAAGATGCATTAGGCCTATATATAGACCGTTTGAGCGCATTTAAGTGACGCACGAATGTGACGTTTATCTTTTAAACACAAAGATTTTATCAATCACTTAGATTCGCGGAATTCCCAGCATTTCTTTCTTGGCAAGTTATACAAATTTGGTACTTTTGCGCGATAGCCCTTCAGCCTTAGCAACGTTGCATATTAAGGAAGTGGCCACAATTCTATGCTCCCCCTCACTATTATGTTTAACAACAAGCCATTAATTATGACTTGTCTCGAACAGTACTTAACTGCTTGATAAAACTATTGCTCAGGAAAATAAATCGCTAGAATCTCACGTCATGTCCATGATCGCCTTATCTAACTACAGCCTAAATATACATGATCACGTCAGCCTATCGAGATATTTTCTGTTGCGTGCTCCTCTCTGGAACTTCGCAGTTTCCACGAAGAAGACGATAGTGCATAATAAATTCATAACTCATAATTATGATTAAAGCAGTCAAATCTCACTTCCTGATCAAAATCGCCTTCTCGAAATGTAGGCTCGTAAAAATTATCACGTCATCCCATCGCGTGACTGGAAATAAGACACCCAATATCAATGCGGAAGAAGGCGATAGCCACAGAACTCTAATAAATAATGTGACTTGTCCTGAATAGTAGGCCTACTCAAGTCCATGATGAATTAGTAACTCAGCGAAACAAATCATCCGCTCTCACTACCTCTTCATAATCGACTTTTCAGACAGCAGGCTCATAACCAATAATCGTGCCTGCCAATCAATTAACTAGGCTACAAATAAATCACTCAATTTCAACGCGTAAGAATGATGACAGATAAGAGAACTCTAACAAATAAAGTGGCTTGCCCTGAGTAGTAATTAAGTGATTTATAGACTGGTTACTTTGTTCTAGGCCTACCGAGATCAACAATTTGCGGTGGCTACAAGGTGTGTGTGTGCAGACACTAGAAAAAAGCGACTTGGTTTTATTCGTGTTTCTGCAGCTATGGCAGCAAGGCGTGCATTCGAACGTTTTCTAATTCTAGCTCTAGTTTCAGGTAAGCGGTAAAATCTTAACAGACGTGTTTAAATCAACATGTCATGTACATTTGACTGAAAAGTTCAAAATATTTCTTTGTTTTAACTGACTTCAAGACAAGACATGGGTAGTAATATCCGTCACAGCTGTGTCTGGCTGAATACGGGAACTAGTCCGCCTCGCTGTCCGCAAAACATGACTGTTGTTGAGGTAATTCTGCTGGATGTGATTAATTCTTCACTGCACAGCACATATAGGCTTGTGCAGGTATAGACGAACAACACTACCTTATAACCTCGTAGAAAAATAGATAGTTACCGTACTGGGGTTTGTAAAAATAAAGATCAGACAGTGTGGATGACAAATGTAATGACGCTGCTGATGCTGCCGATGACAATGATGCAGAATAGGAGGAGGAGCAGACGTAGGATGAGGAGGAGGAGGAGGAGGAGGATGCAATGAACGAAAATGATAATACGAAAAATAATAATGATTATGATGATCACGTTGATTGTAACTTCAACACATCTCTGCATTCTGCTATTAATAGAGCATTCCAAAATTGTGATTCCAGGATTCGTCTGCGCGGATCCCTGTACAGATTATACCCTCATATGGATGGCACATGGTCGAAGAAGCAGCGACTTCAATTCCATGGGCACAACCACATCGATTTGTGATGGATATCTGATTCACGGTGAGCTTGACATCGTTCAACCCTTCAGATAATAGCATGCCTATTTTGTTTTTTACTTAATGCGATGGCACAGTGCTGCACAGTGGTCTGTGGGTAACGCGTATTCTCAACGATCATTTGGTCGCCAGTTCGACTCCGTTTAACGTCCCTGGGCAAGCTATTTGCGCACACCGTGTCCTTGTCGTCGAGCAGCATGATCTGGTACCGGCGTAAGCTGCTGGGAAGTAAACGGCAAGTCCTGCGATGGCCCCGTGTCCAGGACCTTGGGATTCGGCAATTGCTCAAGGACATGAGCGCCTCCCCTACGTTCCACTTGTAGGTTTTGAAACATACTTTTCTTACTTTAATGCGATGGTATGCTTAAAATAATTGTGTTAACCACTGACAGTGAACGTTTAGCAATGAACCATTCAGATGCAATACCTGATGTTGAGAATATTCCGTACGAAAAATATTTATGCTGTATGGGCTATTTTCCAGATACCTGGTTTCGATTTGAACACAACGCAGGTAATAGACTCATTGAGACACCCGTTGAACCTTGGTACTGCGGGACGCAAGCTCCAATATGGCTAAACGGAACACACCCGACAGGTAACTTTATAAAAATGGTGGTGCGTAGTATCAACATCAGTATCATCGTCATGATCAGCGTCGTCATAAGCGTCATAATCATAATCATCCTTATTACTCTTACTACTACTACTACTACTACTACTACTACTACTACTACTACTACTACTACTACTACTACTACTACTACTACTACTACTACTACTACTACTACTACTACTACTACTACTACTACTACTACTACTACTACTACTACTACTACTACTACTACTACTACTACTACTACTACTACTACTACTACTACTACTACTACTACTACTACTACTACTACTACTACTACTACCGATAGTACTATAATGATAATGATAATGATAATGATAATGATAATGATAATGATAATGATAATAATAATAATAATAATAATAATAATAATAATAATAATAATAATAATAATAATAATAATAATAATAATAATAATAACAATAACATAAGTATTAAGATAATTTTATCTCGTTATAATAACGAATTCACCTCAGGAGCAGGGAAATAATTATTATGTCTTCCATTTTGTTTGAAACATGACAGAAGTAAAAGCTTCCAAATAATTATGATGGAAATGTACCGGCGTATGATAAGGATCGGCAACCGCAAGTTTTTTGGTAAGTCGGGACAAACCATTGTGCAGATGCAGCTAATCTTAAGTTTGTGCATCTCAAAATAAGTGGAATGAAAAGGAATGGAATGAAAATGTCAGCAACGTAGCTCGATGCCACTAGACCTGGTAGACCACGAAGCGCCCGCGCTCAACTAATGACAGTAAAACCGACGCGATAGAAGTTACTAATCACAAGTCCCTACTATGTACTTTTTTAAAATCTAAATGATTGTTTATCTGAATAGCTGCAGGTAAAAGTTTCTATTTTAGACACAACAGAAGTAACAGCCAAAGTCTGCGCTACGTATGCTTTGGATAACATCTGTGGCTGGAATGGAACAGTTCGTATACAACTGTGCAATGAATCTGGAATCGAATATTTCGTGTACCAACTGCCTGTGCCACCTGGCTGTCCTATAGCTTACTGTGTCGATGCTGCCAGTCGTAAGCAGTGCATACCGCCTGACGTGTGGCTTGAAGATGAATTCAAGTGTGGAGGTATGTAAGTCAGATAATACTACATATTCCCTATTCCTGATTGGTCCGCACACTCATCTGCTGGAGCACAAACAATGATGTGTGTGATTGCGGCGATAAGACTTCCGACTTTTATGATTTTTACGGTTTTTCGCCAGTAAACCAGCAGATAGATTTGTCAGATTTTCCAGTAATATAATGCCCCAAATAATTCATGGGTATAATGTATACGGACTTATTAACAATTCTGCTTTTGCGTTTCTTTAGCCGAGTTTGCATGTTAGGTGATGACCTTTCAACCCCATTCAACGCTTTTAAGGAGTTTCTTTGCCCAGCTTGTAACAAGTATAGTTACCTTTAAGCTTACTGATAATGAAAAGCCATCCATGAAGACGGTATTTTGCATGAATTTTGCCTATTACGATGAGAGAGAAAAAGTTCCAAAACGAATGTGCACTGGGCGATGTATATCCGCTTATCGTAGGCTATATCATTTCTTGAGCTTAGTCCAAAATGGAATGCCTCGATAACCTTGTTATTGGATTGTCCATTTTTTATGGTGGAAAATCCAAATCAGCATTAGTCTAATGTGTGATCATCGTTTACAAAATCACAAGGTCGACAATTATTAAACAAACATTTTACTATTTTCCGAAATCACCAAGCACCTGTCTGTAGAACAGACGCTGTAGTTAAATAAGATTTAAAACGAGTATATTAGGGTCAAACCGCGACCTTAAGTTTACACATCTTTTACAATATATATTAAATGATTTTGCGACACGTTAGCATTTGTTTTGCTGCATTGAACCAACATTTTACTGCTACAGAAAACATTACGACAACACCGACTCCACCGACTACACCTTCAGCTTCCCCAACAGGAACTCCGGGTCCTGGTTGGAGCACGTGGGGACCGTGGTCAGACTGCACGAAACCATGTGACTATGGTCTACAGACGCGTAGCAGAACGTGCGGTCAACTGCCATGCACAGGCGAGGCAACTAGTCAGCAACTGTGTGCAATGTCAAACTGCGAAGGTAATATCCACGTAGGGTAGAGAGCGATTCAAGGAGGATCATAGGACTCGCTAGTTTTAACTGTTCTGTTTGGCGTACATCATAATTATCGCTGATATTAAAGCTTACACTTCCTGTCTTTGTTTTCTTGTTGTTTACTATCGTCTTACCTTTTATATCATATTCATGGTTTGCTAACATTCTTCTCAATTCATATCTACTACCAGTAGGGTGGTCCTTAGCTCCATGTAACAGAAATATTTGATGAATTTTAAAGGAGGCACCCTTCCAACTTATTGTTTTAGGTAAAAAATATGTATATTGAAAAGTTTGTAAAGATTTTATAAGTTTTAGAGGTTGCTACCGGACCGAACATATATCAAATTGTAAAAATCCGCTGATAAAACATTGAATATTGTATAGTGTGTACTATTCTTATGCAAAAATTCAAAAAATTCTGGTGGACAGTGGTATTTACTATTTGGGTCAATACACATAAGTGAACATGAAAATGTTGAGTTCCAATTAATATTTAATATATTAATGCATCAGTGTCTTTTTGTTCCTGTCTGGATATCTTTGACGATATTCCTTAACAATCAACCGCAGAAACTGCTTCTGATCCTCGCTATTTGTTGGAAGCTTGTAATACTTGCACACGAGTGCCACTCCACACTATGCTATATTGTTCATAACTCTTATTAAGCTGGCGGTGGGTTTTTACTAACTTGCAGTTGTTTTCTTTTGGCCATGCATCAACATCTTGTTGAAGGAAACTTGATGGAATGCCTGTAATGCTGAAAAATATTCTAGTCTTTTCCATAAAAAAATCTTCCAGTTGCTTCGAGCTGATCAATGTTGTTCTTTTTTGAGGATGTTGATGCCAGATTTGTCCAGAGCAGCAACCATTTGGCGCTTGGTATCATTGGAGACCCTGTCATGAAAGTATGCATAAGCCAGCAATTCCTGACAGATGCAAGAGGTGACCAAGAAATTTTTTCATTGCAACTGTTTCCTGCAACTGCGCTATTTTCTCTTTGTATCTGCCAGTGTCCTTCAAGAGTTCCACGTCAATTCGAGAAGCAGATGGTGCATATGGTGCTTGAAACAAGACTTTGACATACAGCATTACAGTGAACAATCAGATGTTAGCAATCCTCTTTTCTTCTCTTCTTGTCCACTTGAATTGTCCCTTGAACATCCAAATCTTAAGACTGTATATACTCCAGGCCATTCACCTCGCTCTTTGTAGTCCAGCTGGTGCTCTGAATGGTATGCCCCTGGAAGGCACTCCGCCCAAGACGGTTATGGTCAGCTCCACCAGTTCGCGATAGTCGTCCGTGGTTGGTATTGTTGAAGTTGACTCTCAGCAAAGGCTCTTGATTCACAGGAAATTGCACCGTGAAAAACTCATCGGCCGTTACTGTTTCCTAATTTGATCTGTCTATAAGTTTCCAGCTTTTCTGGAATCTCTTGAAAATCTTTACCGGTATGTCTGGACCTTTGGATGGATCACGAGAAAGTATGACCAGTGCCTCCACATTATTTCTAGTATGAGATGGTGACATGCACACCACAACATATTCTTGTCAAGTGTCTGCTCCAACAGGATGCAGCCAGCCACCATTTTTGGTCCAATGTTTATTCTTTTTATGTACAGCACTGTCTTTCTCTTCTTGCCAAAGTCCTATCAACACAACACATCTTATCTGGATCCCCTGCGTGGACTGTGTTAACAGAAACAGTCTGCCCCTTCAATGCTGCAATTTCAAGGTTTGGGCATGTGCAATATGTCACACAAATCCTGTAAACCTGATTCTCATTCTACTTCTTTATTCTTTAGCACTTCTGGTTGTTTTGCTTGTTCTCCTTATTTCCCTAATTTTTTAATAGTTTTTGAAGAAACTTTTAATTTTTCTTACAAAGCGTTGAATGTCTTTACGCAAACTTCCAGAACATGACTGGCTATACGGAATTGTATTGTATTGTATCGATCAATTTATATATGACAAGCATCTGCTACTATTTGATTGGTTGTTTTATACAATCGTAAAACACTGTCAGGATTTCTTCTTTGCTTTGTAGCTTTGTATTACTGAATGTATTATTCCTGACCTAAGTCACACACGTCTCTTTGTATCTTGTATCTTACAGTGTATCCAATTAGCTAAAACCTAATTCTAGACTTTCCTGTCAGCTTAAAAGGTACTATTTCCACATTGTTTTGCTAACTGATATAATATATTCGTTCGTAATGACATTTAACTTATGCTAGCGCAGAGAGCGCCTCTGAATAGATATCTCGAAGGGGCGCTATATAAATGTTCAATTACATTACATTACTATACTTGCAAAGATCAAGTTGATTAGATACAAACCATGCAAGTCGTAACATTTATGGCATAATAATTTACAAGCGTCAATAACAATAACTATTCGCTTGTATCAATATTATTACCGCTCAATGTTAGCTGTCCATGGCAAACTTTCAGAGCCGGTAGCGACCTCTAGATATTATTATTTTGAGCTGAAAAAATTACAGAATTGTTTTCTCATTCATAGAAACCAAACTAGAGGGTGCCCCATGAAAAAAGTCAAAGTTGATAACTAAGGACCACCCTAACTACCAGTTATCTCCTTTTTCAGACTTCCATGACATGGTTGACCATTTTACGATATCCTACCCAAAAAGTGCATGTAAAAAGTAATGACCCGTCCGGATATTCATTACTTTGTACAGAACTACCAGAAGAAAAAGATAAAGGAATAGTGCTAAGTCTACAGTTTGCAGAAGCCCCACAAGATACAATGCTTACGGTAAGTCGACAATTATTAATAATTTTTATATTCACTATTTCACCGAAAAGCACAAACCACGTGTCTGTACAGAAAAGCTGTATTTGAATAAGATTTAAAACGAGTAGTATGGGTCAAACCACGACCTTAAGCTCACATATCTTTTACATTTTATGCAGGTTGTGGTGAACCAACCGACGATTGATACAATTTTAAGGAGAGACATCAATAGCATCTGTTCACAAAATGCCTCATTATGCTGCGGATTCAAAATTGAAAGGTATGTGCATGTTACATATCAGCATTGTGAAATATTATTCTTTACAGGTATTGTCACCTGGACAGTACTTTAATGCTCAGAATAAGTGTATGCAACTTGTAGGAAGTGAGACACCAAAAGAATATTAGGTTATGCCGCGTTATGCCATCTCCAAAAACTAAACATATCTTAGAGGACTGATCATCTGCATGGAGATTCGATTATGTCCTGATTTGGTACGCTATCAGCTGATGCCTTGTGTCAGTCTCTAAAACGTAGACACCGGCACAGCATCAGCAGCTAATTATAAATGCAATTAAACATGTATTGAAAACAATTTAAATCAGGAGTCTAACAGTTTGCGTAGATAAAATTTGTCGCTTTTAGCTTCGATATTACCGTACTAATTTTCTTTTTATTCTGACTTATTCAGGTAATTACATGTATTTTAAGGACATAATTATAAAGCATATACAAGAGATGATTATTGGTAGGTCCTTAAATCGTTGAAATAAGACAATAATTTTACTGTATTTCCGATTTTTGTCAGCATTCCTTCAGATTCGATCGAGTTCGTGAAGTCTGAAGACATCTATGTGGCTAAAGGCTTCCCGAAACAGAAAGCGGATGGAATTGTCCAGTTAGTACTAGCTAGTACTAGAGCACACAACCATACTCTCCCACCCAAAGACAACTCTCAATTTATTCCCAGATCTTTATATACAAATATTTATTAGTTTATTCTAAAATTTTCTGATTAACTTTAATTATCCATTATCACTCACGTAAGCATTTATGCGTTTTTGTCAGATTTTTTTCTCAATAAACTAATAATATTATAAAGTACTCTATATGTATCTTCTGCCTTTCTTTTACGCATGCAACTTCAACTTCTTCTTTCTTAACTTAAGTCCATGAAACTTTTGCGCATGCAACTTCTTCTTTCTTAACTAGTTGCTGCTAGTTATGTCGATCGCTCGTCTCACTGTCTTACTTCATTCGGTTGAATCCAGCCACGGGTTGGTAAGTACTCAATCAAAGTGTGAATGTTGAATATTTTGTATTGGAGAGTATTTATCCTTAAACATTGTTCAGGTCTCTCTGGCAACGGACTCGGATTTTCCTTTAGCATCTCTGTACAAACCCTCTGATACGACGCAGCTCTCGTGAATAAGCTGGTACATTGCGCTTAGTTAAGGCTGAGGTAGGTTGCACTTGTGAACCCAGACAGCTATGTGCACAAGTTCCATCTCAGTGGTGGTGATGCCTGATGCGGAGACAGCCTGATATCATTATTTGACGACAGGAACTTTTATGTTTTAACCAGTGTTAACTAATTATGTCAGAATTAAAATAGGTTTTGGAATTTGAAAAATCGCAGAATATTTTCTAGTTTATTTTTATATAACCATTAAGGGTTCTTTTTTCCGGACACATAGTATATATATATATATATATTATATATATATATATTATAGATATATATATATTCATATTGATACCTGTCTCATGTTGACTGTCTTTTAAGTTACAAAACAATCGCCATTGTCAACGAGGCTGTCAACCAAGCAACTTGCAGCAGCGATTCGACACATGTCAGAGCGAGACAGGTTCGATCGACCGATTCCAACTTTGTTCCATATGAAGTGATGGAGATGGCAGCTAGAAACAGCGCTCCTGACATTCTTCAGGCATGTTAGCTTGTAGGATGAAAATTAAGTTGCAAATACATTTTTATGTAAAACTTAACGCGGACATCAACGGTCCATAAGATGTTGCTTTTCATAAATGTGCTAAATTATTTCAAGACCCTTACCTAAATATATTTATTTCGAGACCATGCTTGCATATGTTTCAAGACCTTACCTGTATAATCTCAAGATTTTATCCGTATATATCAAGACCTACTTCAGTAGCACTACTTTACCTGGCTACGGGAATGGAGAATGAACTGTCTGACACAGAGAATGAGAAGATGGCCAGAAAGCCTTTAGTTATTCGCTGAGTGACAGAACGAATTCATATATTAAAAAATTATTTAGGGGGTCATGGTAAAAATGAACTGCAGTTAATGGGCGCCTAACCGGCTTAGACTCTCAAATTCACCTCTTGTAATAACTTGTGATCATCCGTTCATACTATAACTTGTAATCATACTGCGGTGTGTCGGTTTTAATTAACAATAAACTCGAATATTATGTTGTTATGTTATTTGCTGGCTTAAGTCTATTTTAAACATGTGACAAATTATTCGACAACTTAGTGTTAATGACATTTATTTTCAGGTGACTGGTCTAGATGTAAAAGATTACTTCGATCCGGCAACCTATCCTGATGACAGCCAAGATGATGGTCCTTGCCCAGTGACCACCTGCATCGTTCCAATTGTCGTCTGCTGCGCCGTTATTCCTGCCATAGCTATAATCGTCGGCTGCATAACTCTTCAAATGATGTGAGTACTTAAAAGTTGCCATTTTCTGCTATTACAAAGACTGTGATGATGTTGTAGAGAACAAACAGCTTTTTGTTATAAAATAAATGTCGAGGTTCGGAAATGAAAATCTGTATGAGAGATAGGACAACAATTCTTAAATTTCTCGCATCCACTTTCCGTCAATTGACATTAAGTTTCTCGATTAGGTCTAGGTTTTTATTACTTCACGTCAAGCTCTAAAGTGATACTCTTAACAGATTACATTACAATAATAAGATCAAACAGTTTTTATAACACATTAAATAACAGAACTGACATTAATGTTTGATTTATGGCTAATTGCCTTTTTTATCATGACGCGTCAATAAGTAGGCCACAAGTTGCACGGATTAAAGACACCACCCAATATCAGCTAGTTACATAAACCCCAACTATATCAAATATTCTAATTATTAGTTTAAGTGGAAAGAAGAGTTCAAACTGCAAGTTAACTGTATGGAATTTTGACAAAAAATAGCTTCTCCTTGCATCCCATAGTCTAAAGTTAGCCTTAATCAGTATAGCGATTCTGTAGCATGCGCTGAGAAGGCTATTTCGTACACTCCTAACGCATTTAAAATCTATTTTCTTCAGGAAGAAGTCGAAAACGACACCGAGATCAACGTTTGGGTACGTACTCTGTCACGCAGATTACGATAATTAGGCCTGAACTCATACAATAGACCTAGTTCTTCTATTCTGAGACCTTGATAGCCTTATAGCCTTTAGAGTTTAAAGACTTAAGGCTTTAAAGGCTGTATTCTGTTTACTCAGAATTTTGCAGCTTTCTATTATAATTATATTGCACTGTATTAAACAATTAAAATCAAAGATGCATATTTAAAGTTTTATCAGAAAAATAGACAGGTAGAACGGACGCAACAAGGACAATAAAAATGGCAAACATGACACATAGACCTACGTGAAGGAATTAATTAGACCAAGAAACAGGAAACGTAATTGCAAATCGACCAACTATGACAATAGAAAGAAACACACATTAAGATAAAAACCAGTTATTATGCATGAAGCCTATAATTTATTATATTGCCATATACAGCAGATAGCAAAAATTAGTGATTAGCAATCTGCAATGGTTTATATTCTAATAGTTTTCTCCAATTTCATTGCAGCAAAGACCCACACCTTGCTGCACCAAACATGGTTCATCCATCCGTCAATTCAGGACAAACCGAGTTGGGAGGACTGCCGGGAAAACCATCGTAAACATCCGAACCTTGAGTAGATTCGAATTGAGGAACTAGCGAAGAAATTATTGCTTTTGTGTAAATTTGCAGATTAAGCAAAGGAACACTAACAAAGAAATTGATATAGTTTCCTTATATTCAATTATAATTACTTTTGTGTTGAGTAATTATAAATATGATCTTAAAGTGCATTATTTAAAGTAGCGGCAAACCGTCTATTTTATCGTGTTGGCCTATTTTTATCTTCAAGTATTAAGCATATTGCGATGTTATGTGTAATCTTAGCCGAATCTTATCACCCGATACAAGATTTTAAGCATGAAAACTTAACTTTATCAATTCGATAATCTTTGCCGTTTTGACAATACGATATACGACTTGCACCACCAGACGAAGCCGGGCTACAGATTACAAATCCACTTGGAACTTATTTTCCTAGAAATTTATGCAGACTGTAGGCCTACATTGTTCTTTTATCTTGTTGTCTGGTTGTATGCAAACACGTTTGACGCAATAATGCACTACCGGTATAAAAAGTCAACAAAATAGACTTGAAGGAGTAATTAAAATGTGAGGCCTGTCTTTAGTGCTTTGGTTCATACTGAAATTTCTTATAATTTTCTGTCATATTTGTTCTTTTTGGTTCTGAACATGTTTTTGTTAAATCTATTTATATTTAAGAGTTATTTACCATTTTAATTGTGTACACTAAGTTTCTACGCAAGTTTCTGTAATCGTTCTAGTAAACTTTAAATTTCTAAAGCGCTAAGTTTGTCGTAGGGTACTATCTTATTGACGAGTGCTGCGTCATGTCAAACGGGTTGTCGAGAGATGTCCAAGGAAGATCCTAGTTCGTCTGCCAGAGAGACAAGAGGGAGGAGGTAGAAGAACTGCTGAGGACGAGAAAACCTGCACTCTGAACTAGCCACTAATATATTTGAATAATTTGAATAATGCTTGCGTTTTGAAAATTCCGTATGAAAATTACTTTATTTGTGATCATTCAACACATCTAACCGCATAATGAATATCTTATGGCGATGTTTTGTTCTCAACAATGGGACATATAAAAGCAAGCCAGTTGGTTTTTGTTTTTTGACCTCGATGTCGCAGCTTAGGCTACTTAGTTACAATCCTGTCCATTTGGTTTTAAACCATCAAGTATCATATTTTGATGAGTAATTAAATATAGGTATATGCTTTATCCTAAATTTAAACACTGTCATATAGATTAGGTAACTCATTTATTTGCTGCTATCAACAGCATTGTACAGCATTTCTGAGTTTAATTGATCTTCCAGCTGAAGTGCTAATACGATAGCCGCAATCCAGTAATTAATCAGAATACTTTTTCTTATAGATGCATTGTTAAAAAAATACATCTTACACATTATACGGCGACGTTAGAAACCGGGACGTACATTTGAATGGAAAACTTAATTGTGACCTTACACTCATATTAATTATAGCATTCCGTTTATCTATCTAGGTTGAAGACAGTCTGTAACAGGTGGATTATTAATGCTTCATACCTCTTCATATAGTCTTTCGGCAAACGGCCTACTGCCTCTCTGTCTTAGCTTAATGATTTTCTGGACACATATTTGAAGGCTTAAGTATTCAGTGCATTGTACTTGTATGTATGTATTAAGATACGTAATATAGCGCATTTCTAGATGCTCACGTAAGTGCTGTTATAGCAAAGGTACAGTTTTTCTTCCTCTGTTTCGGAAACGCCTGAACACTATCTCATTTGTTAGAGCCCTGGGTCGGGAGCGCCTCTGAATCTCTGAGTGGCGCTATACAAATGTTCAATTACAATTACAATTATAGCCTAGAACAATGGACCTCCTTCGGACTACCCTATTGGGCTTCCCCTCTGACTCGACGCAGCGCTCGTGAATAAGTTGGTGCTTTAGAAGTTCGGAGTTTACGATTAGGCATACGATTACGATTGTTTCTTAACACCGTAATACACTCTACTCGTAATCTTTAATTATTGTGAACATGATCTACATCTTCCTCAGCAGGAAGCAGTTCCAGTTTCCTATATTGGCTGGTTACATTGAATCTGACGCTAACCAATGAGGAGTCCGCAGAGAATCAAAATTCGAATAACCCTATTGTGGTTTTTTCGCTTGTGTAGTTCTGTTAGCGACCAGTATCGCGAATGCAAATACCAGCTAGCCAAGAGGTTTTCTTTTTCCACGACTTTCACACAGTTATCCAATAAAATATCTGCCATTAAAAAGTAATGTCTTCACGTAGAGCCTAATGAAGTATCTGTGGAATTCATGAAAGGCAAAATGTCCCTGGTTTTTCCTTTTGGAGCAGCGCTATGCAGATTTACGATGTAAAAAAATCACTGTCATTAAGGTTCATTATTATATGCGCCCACTTTAATTAAACAACAAGTCAAACAGACAACACCCTGCGGCAGGCAAAAAACACTTGACAAACTCTTTAGATAAAAGCTGAACTTGCTGCGCCTTGAAAGATTAATCAAGGGTGAATGATGACACTTTAATCGGCGCGTGTTATGATCACCTTTAATTACACCTGTTGACCACAATACAATTGTCAAGCTGACTTCAAAGATAATTAACGACATGTAGAACATATTAATTGAGGACAAGGAAGTTGTGCAGCTCTGGAAATTCCACTAATTTCGAGTAGGCTAAGCAACGAACTAACGTCGGCTACTTGAAAACTTCTTCTGATTATTGACGTCAGCAAGTCTACTTGTGTTTAATCGAGCAACCTGGTTATTTATTTCAGTTATCTATCTATGTATTTATTTTAAATTACTTTTATAACAAATCGGTGAAGCTGTTGACTCCTTGCTCATTTCCAACATCTATCATCCACGATCAATCTCCATTCAAACTTTCTACAACGACTTTTTGGACATTATTCCCTCAATTACTGCTAAATGTGCTAATGGTGGTCTGCTTACATGTTAGTGTCTTCACCGTCTGATGGAAATTGTTTTAACGACGTCTGAGACGATTTATTAACGTCATTCGAACCTAAATAGAATGTTTCAACTCAAACTCACTGTGGAAATTTGTTAGACTAATCACTGGTTATTCTTTGACGTTTGGAAATGTCGGGGTCAGTGATGCTGGCAGAATCTCCGACCACAGTATCATCAATACAGTGTCATCAGGTGCGATCATTTGTTCAATTGCATTTTCGTATCGTGTAATCAAACAGATGAACGCAGTCGAGTTTGAGCAGACGTTGATCAATACTGAACTGTTACCAGAACCAACCAAGACGACAGTAGCTTTTGCTGAGCAACTTCTTTTGAGGAAACTGGATCTTAATCGTTCTTGCTTTAAAAGACTCTCCAAGCCAATTATAAATGACTTTCTGTTGAAGCAAGACAGTCGAAGCGAAATTTTAAACGTGATTGAAAGACAACGCAGCCCAAAGGGGATACAATTGACTACCGAAGAGCTTTAATGACTCTCCAATAAACAAATTGTGACATTCCTAAATCATTACTACTGTGGCCAGTTGAACAAATTTTGAAATTGACAAAGGGCAGTAATTATAGGCTAAGAGACTGCTTCACTTATCGAATGATTCCTGAAACAACTCTAATGACCCTGAGATTAAAAGGCTGTCTGAGTCTTTCTAAATGTAAAAATATCTAATATGTAACCACAATATTCTGTACCCTCTCTCTACCTGGTCTACCACAATTCTCTCTCTCTCTCTCTCTCTCTCCCTCTCTCTCTCCCTCCCTCTCTCTCTCTTTCTCTCTCTCTCTCTCTCTCTCTCTCTCTCTCTCTCTCTCTCTCTCTCTCTCTCTCTCTCTCTCTCTCTCTCTCTCTCTCTGTCTCTCTGTCTCTGCCACAGTCTCCCTCAGCTAAAATTGAACTAAAAATCTGCTTATCCTCTCTTCATATTTGATTCTACTGCAATGCTGTTCTAGTCTGGAATATGTGAATGTGGTTGAACATGGTACATTCTATTTTAATCTGAAGAGTTTCAAGTGGTTCAAACTCAATTTCTTGGCTCCCACATTTGC
Source organism: Aporrectodea caliginosa (assembly GCA_020284085.1). Lineage (NCBI taxonomy): Eukaryota > Metazoa > Annelida > Clitellata > Crassiclitellata > Lumbricidae > Aporrectodea > Aporrectodea caliginosa. The sequence continues at coordinate 260,304 of JACEVL010000577.1, forward strand.
TTCGCCACCGCCGTGAAAAAGGTCGGTAACAAGAACGCACAACTAGACTGCGCGAATGTTGGCTACTGTCAGTCAAAACCATGTGAACTAACCATTGACAATACAATAATTCCACAGGTTGAAACATCTAAATTTCTCGGTGTCTTCATTGACTAGCACTTAAAATGGAATTCCCATATTAATGAGATATCTAAGAAAATCACGAAAAACATTGGAATAATTAGAAGAATATCTTACCTACTCCCCTCTCAAATACTTAAGAACTTCTTACCTAAGAACTTCAATCTGATATTTTGCTTTAATTTACCCCTATTTAATCTACTGCAATCTTGTATGGACTTCTACCTATCCTACACACTTAAAAAAACTACAGATCTTGCATAAAAAGCTATACGTTTGATCACTAACTCGCCCTACAATTCGCACACTAAACCACTCTTTATCCAACTCAATTTACTAAATATTGAGCAAATTAAATATTATGTTCTTGTGAACTTATGTATAGTACCGGTATGACAATTATTTGCTTCCACCGGTCTTTTCATCCTACTTTCCTATAGCCTTGCTCACCACCCAAACCATAAGTAATCGTTCTTATGTTTGCAACTTTGCTAGAACTAATACCCGCAAATTCTCAATCAGGTATCAAGGACCCCTTTTATTGAATAATTTACCGCATCTCATTCGAACCGCATCAGGTCTCCCCCACTTTACAAGTCTCATTCGTGCACAAACAATGAATAAATGAAAATATATTCACATCCCGGATTCAATCTTTGAAGTCAATCTAATAATACATGTATATCTCCAACATTACTTTATTAACCAGTCACTTGTTAATTTAAGTTGGCCCCTATCTAGCGGGACCCCTCCCTTCTGGTGAGCCTATTGTTCCTGATCAACTCTCTTTGCATACTAGCTCAATGTGTTGTTTTAATCTTTTATTGCTCGATTATAATATGACTTTGTTGTTCACCACTTGTTTATTATATGTTACTTGGATCAATAAAGTGACTTGAAAGTGAATTGAATTGAAAATTATACTAATGCTGTTCTGGATATTGCCCCTTTAAAATGGACTATCGAATAACAACAACAGCTTATCGTTGGAATCCATTTTGGAATAAGCGCCAAAATGGTTGCAGATAGGCGCATTAGTTCTGGTTCCTGAAACGCAGGAACCAGAACTAATGGTTTTTCCGGACGAACTAGAATCTGAGTCTGTTCTCAACAATCTGTATCTTGACCCCGACCAAAACTACTTCAAACGCGACAATTGGTATAGCGATTACACATCGACATCAATGCTAGAAAAAAAGATAAGAGATGAAGAAGTCTCTGGGAAACTAAATTTCGCAGTCCAACACATAAATTGTCGTAGCGTCCTTTCTAAGATAACAGAAATTAAAGAACTTGCTGAAAAATTACAGATCTCCGTTCTGGCTCTCTCTGAGACCTGGCTCGATAATGACTCTGATGATGCTATTACATTACAGGGGTACAACTTTGTTTGTAGGTCCAGATCTGGAGAGAGAGGAGGTGGAGTGGCATTTTTAATAAAAGATAATCTCAACTTTCAAATATTTAACCCGCTTAAAGGAAAAAGTGAACCGAAAACCTTTGAGAGTCTTTTTATTAGAGTTAAACTTATGAAAACAACACCTATAATCGGTATAATTTACAGACCCCCTGGTCAAAGATTACAGGAATTTAATGATGAAATCCAAGAACTAGCAGCATGCCTAAAAACTAACTCCACAGAAATTATACTCCTTGGAGACTATAACATTGATTTACTGAAGGTAAATGAGCATAAAGAAACGAACATCTTTTATAATTGCCTAATCTCCAATCAATACCTTCCGGTTATTACAAAACCTACCAGAATCACCCCGATCTCCAAAACACTAATTGACAATATTTTCTGCACTGCATGGTCTAAATTGCTTTACGCCTCTATCATCACTTCAGATCTATCTGACCACCTGCCAATTTACGCACAATTTACACTTGAGACTGCAACTAAACAATAATTTCAAAAAAGGGAAAGCAGATCTATCACTGACTCGGGCTTGAAACAATTTGAAAAGGCTCTTGCAGACATGAACTGGTGAAAAGGATTCCCTGGCCAACTACAGTCCCATTTCCGTTCTTCCGTACTTTGCAAAATTCCTACAAAAAGTTATGTACGATAGGCTTAGTTCCTATGTTAATAAAGCCAACCTAATTCATCCGTCTCAACATGGATTCCAGACGGGACACTCCACCGATATGGAGACAAAAAAAGCAATTGACAATAACGAATATTCTATTGGAATCTTTATAGATTTAGCAAAAGCTTTCGACACGGTAGATCACTCTATCCTCTTAAAAAAGATGTCCAATTTTGGTATAAGAGGCCTACAACTAAAATGGTTCCAAAGCTACCTTAGCGAACGAACACACATGGAAAACACATATTAACTACATCTCTCAAAAGATAGCTAAAAATATAGGAATAATATCAAGAATCTCGTATCTACTCCCAAAAACAATTAGGCTAAATTTATATTACTCACTAATTCTCCCATATCTAAATTATTGCAACTTAATCTGGGCCTCAAATTATGAATCTCGACTCCATAGATTAACAATCCTGCAAAAGAAGGCTATTAGATTAATCCAGGGAGCCAGCAAAGACGCTCATACCGCCCCCATTTTCAGAGACTTGAACTTGTTAACTCTAAAACAGATAAGATATTTGCAAATAGGAGAATTTATTTATCGATTCGAACACAAGCTATTACCCGCTTCATTTGCAGGGTATTTCACTCTCGGTTCCCAGATTCATGGTCACTTCACGAGGAGCGCTTCATCATATCGTCCAGTAAAAGCAAGGACTAACACGAGAGAATTTAGCATTAGAGCTAACGGGCCATTACTCTGGAACTCCATTCCATTAGAAATTCGATTATCCAAGACTCGACATGAATTTTAAAAAAGGCTACGTTGTTTTCTAGTAGAGGAATAACAATTGCAATTATGAAAAACTATATCATGTATTAAATATTTGTACAATTCAACCGACGCCTGTTTGCACGACGCACTGATCCTCGAGCTATATAGTTAAGCTATAATAGATAAGTTTAGTTAAGCTACATAATAATTTACTGCCTTGTTTCCTTTATTATGGATGGGGAAACTTCTGTTTATGCCATCTACTGAACCTATGTTATTGGACGTATTTGGGTGTCTCCAACTAGCGGGATGTCAATCCCTTAGGAGTTTAATATCCTCTAAGTGGGACGTATGGAGGTACTCCGTTCCTTCTCTACTCCCTTGAGTAGGTAATGGACGAATCCAAGGTCCTGGACACGGGGCCAGTTATACCGCAGGACTTGCCGTATACTTTCTAGCTTACTCCGGTACTAAATTAACCATCTTGGTGACGGAGGTACATGTATGGGCAAACAGCTTGTCCAGGGTCGTTACACGGAGTCGAACCAGCGACCGCATGATCTTTGACCAAACGCTTAACCGTTAGACAACCCTGCAGCACTATGCGATCGCACCAAGTAATTGTAATTTCAAATTTAATATAGTGCTTATCCCGGAGAAAGCTGATCAGGGATGCACTCGTTGATAGCCCACATTATTGTCAAATGTTATTAAGAACTGGAATGTCATCACTAAGCAAAACAATGCACAGAAAACTATTATGATGCCTGCTATACACAAAACACGTGTATTATAGCAAAGAACAAAAGGGCATAATATTATATCCACGCCGCTGTAGATAAATAGGCCTATGTCACGCATTGGTCTCTAGTGTATACTACGTCATGACACGTTTAATAACACAAATATATCTGTGTTGTTTTCTGGAAGAGTTGAATGATGTCGAGCTCACCATGATCCAGAAATGCGTCACAAATCGATGTGGCTGTGTCCTTGGAATTGAAGTCGCTGCTTCTCTGACCATATTCCATCCACATGAGGTCGTAATCTGTGCAGGGGTCCGAGCAGATGCATCTTGGAATCACAATTTTTGAAATGCTCCATAATTAGACTAATGGCAGAGATGTGTTGCAGGTTTAAGCGAAGTTATAATCAACCTGATTATCATCATCATTGTTCTAGTTCATCTAGTTGGCATCATCATTTTCGTTCATGTCATGCCGCTCCTTTGCTTCCACTTTCTACGTCAACTTCGTGAGCAACATCAGCAGTAGCGCCATCACATTTGTCGTTCCTACCGTCATCTTTTTTTCACAAAGTAGATTGTACAATCCACAGTAACTACCTCCCTTTCTATACGAGGTTATAACAGTGTTGTTTCGTCTATACATGCACAGGTCTACAACTATACATGTGTTGTGGAGTGCAGAAATTAATCACATTCAGCAGAATAATCTCAGCAAAAAGTCATGTTTTGCGGACAGCGAGGTAGACTAGTTCCCGTATTCAGTCAGATAAACAAAAAATCAGGTAGACCGTCCGCCACCAACGTATGACGGGTATTACTATCCATAAAATCAGTTAAAGCAAAGAAATATTTTGAACTTTTCAGTTAAATGTATGTAAATTTAAACACGTCTGTTAAGATTTTACCGCTTACCTGAAACTAGAGCTAGAATTAGAAACGATTCAAACGCGTGCCTGGCTGCCATAGCTGTAGAACAACGAATACAACCGAGTCGTGTTTTTCTAGTCTCCGTGCACACACCTGCTGATCTCGGTAGGCCTATAACTAAGTAAGCAATACGATTAGAATGCACTTCAAGTAGAAGCAGGTCGTATAATTACTTGATTTTGAACGAACATACACGCTATTTAGACGTTCTAAGGCGACGGCATTTGGCCGCCTGCCACGCCCCCCGTCTGGTGACCTACTTTGACAGGCCTCGCGTGTAACATTTATTCGCTTCGAATATTATGGATAGTCGCTCCCTCTCACCGTCTCAGGCCTCTCCAGACTAAGAGAATTGTCAAATTTACGAATATATAGGCTGAAGCCAATAATTAAAACATATAATTATGAAGTTATTAACGATTAAAGGGCGTTCTGTGTTTGCATTTATGTAGTCGAGTTTGCGTATTAGCTTAATACCCCCATGCAACGCTTTTTGAGGAGTTTCTTTGCTAATAATTGTGTTAGATTTATAACTTACTGATAATTAAAAACCAACCATGAAGGCAGTATTTTGCATTAAGCAAACCTACTGCGAAAATTGAATTGAATTGATTGGAAAAGAAAAGTTCCAGAAATGTGTAAAGGGCGATATATATATTATATCAATCAATCAATCAATCAATCAATAAATCAATATTTTATTGCAACCGGTAACAACAACTCAAAAGAATACATTTGTGACAATCAGTAACAAAACTAACAACGTAATTGTAATAAGAGCGGTAATGACACGAACAGTTAAATTGCGAGCGACTAAAGAGGAGTAGCTAACGGGAGCAATGGGTGGCTCCTAAGGGATTGACATCCCGCTAGTTGGAGACACCCAAATACGTCCAATAACATAGGTTCAGTAGATGGCATAAACAGAAGTTTCCCCATCCATAATAAAGGAAACAAGGCAGTAAATTATTATGTAGCTTAACTAAACTTATCTATTATAGCTTAACTATATAGCTCGAGGATCAGTGCGTCGTGCAAACAGGCGTCGGTTGAATTGTACAAATATTTAATACATGATATAGTTTTTCATAATTGCAATTGTTATTCCTCTACTAGAAAACAACGTAGCCTTTTTTAAAATTCATGTCGAGTCTTGGATAATCGAATTTCTAATGGAATGGAGTTCCAGAGTAATGGCCCGTTAGCTCTAATGCTAAATTCTCTCGTGTTAGTCCTTGCTTTTACTGGACGATATGATGAAGCGCTCCTCGTGAAGTGACCATGAATCTGGGAACCGAGAGTGAAATACCCTGCAAATGAAGCGGGTAATAGCTTGTGTTCGAATCGATAAATAAATTCTCCTATTTGCAAATATCTTATCTGTTTTAGAGTTAACAAGTTCAAGTCTCTGAAAATGGGGGCGGTATGAGCGTCTTTGCTGGCTCCCTGGATTAATCTAATAGCCTTCTTTTGCAGGATTGTTAATCTATGGAGTCGAGATTCATAATTTGAGGCCCAGATTAAGTTGCAATAATTTAGATATGGGAGAATTAGTGAGTAATATAAATTTAGCCTAATTGTTTTTGGGAGTAGATACGAGATTCTTGATATTATTCCTATATTTTTAGCTATCTTTTGAGAGATGTAGTTAATATGTGTTTTCCATGTGTGTTCGTTCGCTAAGGTAGCTTTGGAACCATTTTAGTTGTAGGCCTCTTATACCAAAATTGGACATCTTTTTTAAGAGGATAGAGTGATCTACCGTGTCGAAAGCTTTTGCTAAATCTATAAAGATTCCAATAGAATATTCGTTATTGTCAATTGCTTTTTTTGTCTCCATATCGGTGGAGTGTCCCGTCTGGAATCCATGTTGAGACGGATGAATTAGGTTGGCTTTATTAACATAGGAACTAAGCCTATCGTACATAACTTTTTGTAGGAATTTTGCAAAGTACGGAAGAACGGAAATGGGACTGTAGTTGGCCAGGGAATCCTTTTCACCAGTTCATGTCTGCAAGAGCCTTTTCAAATTGTTTCAAGCCCGAGTCAGTGATAGATCTGCTTTCCCTTTTTTGAAATTATTGTTTAGTTGCAGTCTCAAGTGTAAATTGTGCGTAAATTGGCAGGTGGTCAGATAGATCTGAAGTGATGATAGAGGCGTAAAGCAATTTAGACCATGCAGTGCAGAAAATATTGTCAATTAGTGTTTTGGAGATCGGGGTGATTCTGGTAGGTTTTGTAATAACCGGAAGGTATTGATTGGAGATTAGGCAATTATAAAAGATGTTCGTTTCTTTATGCTCATTTACCTTCAGTAAATCAATGTTATAGTCTCCAAGGAGTATAATTTCTGTGGAGTTAGTTTTTAGGCATGCTGCTAGTTCTTGGATTTCATCATTAAATTCCTGTAATCTTTGACCAGGGGGTCTGTAAATTATACCGATTATAGGTGTTGTTTTCATAAGTTTAACTCTAATAAAAAGACTCTCAAAGGTTTTCGGTTCACTTTTTCCTTTAAGCGGGTTAAATATTTGAAAGTTGAGATTATCTTTTATTAAAAATGCCACTCCACCTCCTCTCTCTCCAGATCTGGACCTACAAACAAAGTTGTACCCCTGTAATGTAATAGCATCATCAGAGTCATTATCGAGCCAGGTCTCAGAGAGAGCCAGAACGGAGATCTGTAATTTTTCAGCAAGTTCTTTAATTTCTGTTATCTTAGAAAGGACGCTACGACAATTTATGTGTTGGACTGCGAAATTTAGTTTCCCAGAGACTTCTTCATCTCTTATCTTTTTTTCTAGCATTGATGTCGATGTGTAATCGCTATACCAATTGTCGCGTTTGAAGTAGTTTTGGTCGGGGTCAAGATACAGATTATTGAGAACAGACTCAGATTCTAGTTCGTCCGGAAAAACCATTAGTTCTGGTTCCTGCGTTTCAGGAACCAGAACTAATGCGCCTATCTGCAACCATTTTGGCGCTTATTCCAAAATGGATTCCAACGATAAGCTGTTGTTGTTATTCGATAGTCCATTTTAAAGGGGCAATATCCAGAACAGCATTAGTATAATTTTCAATTCAATTCACTTTCAAGTCACTTTATTGATCCAAGTAACATATAATAAACAAGTGGTGAACAACAAAGTCATATTATAATCGAGCAATAAAAGATTAAAACAACACATTGAGCTAGTATGCAAAGAGAGTTGATCAGGAACAATAGGCTCACCAGAAGGGAGGGGTCCCGCTAGATAGGGGCCAACTTAAATTAACAAGTGACTGGTTAATAAAGTAATGTTGGAGATATACATGTATTATTAGATTGACTTCAAAGATTGAATCCGGGATGTGAATATATTTTCATTTATTCATTGTTTGTGCACGAATGAGACTTTTAAAATGGGGGACCTGATGCGGTTCGAATGAGATGCGGTAAATTATTCCATAAAAGGGATCCTTGATACCTGATTGAGAATTTGCGGGTATTAGTTCTAGCAAAGTTGCAAACATAAGAACGATTACTTATGGTTTGGGTGGTGAGCAAGGCTATAGGAAAGTAGGATGAAAAGACCGGTGGAAGCAAATAATTGTCATACCGGTACTATACATAAGTTCACAAGTCTGAACATATTTAATTTGCTCAATATTTAGTCAATTGAGTTGGATAAAGAGTGTTTTAGTGTGCGAATTGTAGGGCGAGTTAGTGATCAAACGTATAGCTTTTGTGCATGACCTGAAGCTTTTTTAAGTGTGTAGCATAGGTAGAAGACCATACAAGATTGCAGTAGATTAAATAGGGGTAAATTAAAGCAAAATATCAGATTGAAGTTCTTAGGTAAGAAGTTCTTAAGTATTTGAGAGGGGAGTAGGTAAGATATTCTTCTAATTATTCCAATGTTTTTCGTGATTTTCTTAGATATCTCATTAATATGGGAATTCCATTTTAAGTGCTAGTCAATGAAGACACCGAGAAATTTAGATGTTTCAACCTGTGGAATTATTGTATTGTCAATGGTTAGTTCACATGGTTTTGACCAATGGTTAGTTAATAGGTATAGTTTTTTGGAAGCTCTAAAGATTATATAATTAGTTTTATAAAAATTTAATGATAATTTGTTGGCATTGAACCAATCAGCGGCCTTTGTCAATTCCTCATTGGCCAATTAGTGTGATGAGTGATAATATTTTACAAATTGCACTATCCAACATGATCTTTGAATGAGTCCTATGCGACTTCACCGGTAGCCCACCACTCGGTTTGTAAAATTTGTGTATAGTCATTTTGTTTTTTCTTTTGTGGTGAATAAACTACTTACTTACTTACGTACTTCTTTGAAGACGTTAGCATTTGTTTACTACATTCAGCCAACATTTTACTGCTGCAGAATTTATAACGACAGCACCGGCCCCACCGACTACACCTTCAACTTCTCCAACAGGAACTCCAAGTCCTTGGTCAGACTGCACGAAACCATGTGACTATGGGCTACAGGCGCGTCGCAGAACGTGCTGTGAACTGCCGTGTCCAGGCGAGGCAACTAGTCAACAATTACGTGCCATGTCAAACTGTAAAGGTACCGTAATATCAGAGTAAAGTAATGAACCGTCCGGTTATTCATTACTTTATACAGAACTAACAGAAGAGTGTAAAAAGATAAAGGTGTAGTGCTAAGTCTACAGTCTGCAGATGCCACACAGGATACAATGCTTACGGTAGGTCGATAATTAATTATCAAAATTTATAGTATTCACTATTTGACCGAAAATCACAAACCACGTGTCTGTACAGAGACGCTGTATTTGATTAAGATTTAAAACGAGTAGTATGGGTGCAACCACAACCTTTAGTTTACATATTTTTTACATTATATGCAGGTTGTGGTGAACCAGCCGACGATTGATACAATTTTAAGGAGATATATCAATAGCATCTGTTCACAAAATGCTTCATTATGCTGCGGATTCAAAATTGAAAGGTATGTGTAGGCTAATAATCTAGAGCGGTTATTGGCAGTTGATCAGGATGTCAGTGTATGTTCAACTGTCGTTGTTGAGTGTTGCAGTATTTCGCCGCTTGAGCAACAATTTGCGTTATCAGTACAGTTGACATCTGTCCTCAGTGTCCTGCGCAGTGGTCTCTTGAATTAAGAACCGATAACACAGTTTAGTGAGTCAATGGTATAATTTTAAATCATCGCTTTATCAAATGCAACGATTCTGCTAAACATAAGTGCATAATTTTACCTGAACTAATCTAAAACTCGCTTATTTAGTTCAGTTGCTCATGAGTACAGCGTATTTGAGAGTTACTCACAAGGTGCTATGTAAATTTCTGTATGATATGCATACATATAATTATCATCATCATCATCGTCAGTTCCTGACGCCAGCCATTTTGTGAATAACTGATCGCCATTGTTCTTGGTCATTTGTCAAGTCTCAGTGTTAGTCCAAGTGATGTTATATCGTGCTGTCTATCCAGCGTAGTTTTAGGCTTCTACGTAATACTTAGCATATTCTATAGCGAAATGGTCCATAATGTTTAACTTTAAAAATTCACCAGTACGATACCGATGACGATTATAATTTTTATGCAGTTTGCTTATTTCGATGGAAAACGTCGGTGACAACGTTGTTTACCTAGGAGTAGACAGAAGCCGAAGACAGAACCAGACGTTCAATCTCGGGAACCACCTCATTACGAAGACGTTTTGTCAACGGATCTATGGTATTTGATTCGTTGTTCTTACAATTTTGTACAAAAGCACGGTGTCTTATGTGTAATTAAAATGGATTGTTTCAAAGAAGCGGTTGACTTGATACGAATGAACCTCAATCGGTTTTTATTCGTAATGTAGTGAGTGATGCGTTGTGATTTTCTCTGAAACCGTCATTAAATTTTAATAGTTTATTATTTTCATATTAATTATTTAGTTTGATTTAGATTGTCTAGATTTAACTCTCAATCTAACTATATGCATAAACTGATAGATTTAATTTAATTACTTTCGTTATTCCATGTATACAAGTTTCTGTATGTCAACTTTGTAGGCTATCTTAATAAGCGAAATCGAGTACAACACTATTTATGTTCAAGTAACTGCAAATGCTCTGATCGTATCTTTTCTCGCCTGCAATTGCTTAACGGCGAGAATTATCTATTTTATCAGCACATGCATGGGCGGTGCTATGAGATGAAGCACAAGACACCATTTAGGTTAAATCTACCTAAGAGTGTGCATTTTTATTTATCTAGATTCCTGCTTCTTGCAAACAAACCTGTTGTTTTTATTTGATTCTTGTAAAACAGTTGTAAAACATTGCGTCTTGATGATATAGCATAAAAATAATGAACTTTTGCATAAAATGAGAAAATTTTCATATTAATTTTAATAAGTTTACTAATCTGAATGGATTAGCTTGCCATCGCAAAGCAATAACGAAAAGCAAGCTAGTTTAAGTTGTCTTATCGTCGATATTACTATAGAAGAGTCGCTTGTCTGTTTCAGTATGAACATCAGAGCTGCCGTATTAATGTACTCCTCAACTCAGGAATGTCAGCCACAATGACAACGACACATTTACTGATCAAGAATCCATTGCGTGACTTAGTCATGGATGGATGATTTTGTAAAGAAATCCTATAATAGTGTAGTATTTTAATTGTTTTATTCTAAGTACTTTGCCTGAAAATGCGACAATATCAATTCCTATGTTAAGAGCGAACTAAAGGAAAACAGCGAACTAAAGGAAAAAGCACAGCACAGAGAAGTGTGGCGTCATTGGAAGTTGGAACCTGCCGAAGGGCAGAGAACTTAAAGAAAGATGTTAAGAGTAAGACCAGGTTATTTATGTTGCAATGCGACCTTGCTTCTTCAGTGTTTGCCTCGATATTCTGTAAACATTGGCAGGTTAATAATAATAATTAGTATGATACTAATAAAATTACGACATAAACTTTCACTCTCTGCATGCGTTTAAAATATTTGCAATCGTACTAAGTCATGGGGGGCCCGATAGCGCCTTGGATAACATCTGGCACAGAGAGCGAGAGGTACCGAGTTCGAGCCCCCGTTAGGGCGTAAATGCTTTGTAGGCTGCTATTAGCGCCGTGTATTGCAGGCTGTCTGTTCTGTTAGTAGTTAAGATTGTTTCAATTGCATAACATGTAAATGTACAGCGCAATGCGTTTGTCAAGCGCTTTAATAAAGAAAAGATATTATTATTATTATCTAGAATTCTAGACGATTAGACAGAGATTTGGTCTGATTATGAGACCTTAGGTACAATTCAATTAAAAGTTCTGTGATTTTTATGTATTCTTTTTAGTGGTTATTATTACTGAGGTTTATGGTTCATAGACACCTAGATATAATAGTATGTATATAGGGCCCACGATTACGCTGTGCACTGTGCAACCTACTGCATTTAAATAGATCTTGTTCTAGATGATGATGTAAGAAACTGGAGAGCTGTTATAGAGCTTATAGGTTACATTTTGTGCTACTAGTAGACAAAAGGCCAATGCACTGTTCAATTAACTTGTCGCATCTCTAGTGAGCATAGAGGCAATATTTAATCAGCAGCATTATGGACAGTATGTCTGAAATATTTGTGTCGATTCAACTGATTTGAGATAAACCTTATTCAAAAAACTTGTCTCGAATGTGCTTATCTTTCACAAGCTTCTAATTTCTCAAATTAGTTACGTTGTTGTTTAATGATACAATACAATAGGGCTGTTGGACGACGTCTTTGGAGCTTTCGACCGTAGACAGGTTACGCTATCTGCCTTCTATTACGTGCGCCTCGCACTTTCAATACTATCTCGTAAACGATTCGCTTTTGTCATTATAAAAAGACAATTCTGCACAAAATTCTAATATTGCAACTGTTGTAGAATGCTGTTCATAATCGATAAACCTATTTAATGTAACCTATGTTATTCATTACTGGTTTTAACTTCATAATAGTGGAATGTAATTCAGTTCAATTCAAGACTTTTTATTGACACCATAGCATAAATTTAATGTAAAGACCTATTGACGTCAGCATGTAAAGATCTGATTTCGTGTACAATGCTAAAGGTTTAAGAAGCAGCAATTTCTACTCAAGATTGTCTGCGGTATGAATTTGTGATGCATTTCTGATGCCCGTTGGGTTTTATAGATGGGAACTTATTAATATTAGACAAAGGAAATTGTATCTACTTGTTATGAAATTCACTGTTTCTTTACAGTCATTTATCAATCACCGCTCAATAAAAGATTAGTATTTATAATTTCTACTTGATAGCTTCAACGCATTATGATTTATTGCGCTATAATATCCTGTGTACTAAACTAAAATCACAGCTAAAGACTTACCATTTTCAACTAAGAGATGACAGTCATTGAGTTTCTAAACTCACGCAAAGCGCTTTTTTCGTTGATCTCGCACTCGCTACGGCGCTATACAAATAGTATTATTATTATTATTATTATTATTATTATTATTATTATTATTATTATTATTATTATTATTATTATTATTATTATTATTATTATTATTATTATTATTATTATTATTATTATTATTATTATTATTATTATTATTATTATTATTATTATTATTATAAAACTAAATGGTAAACAAGTTGTTCTGCATATAATAACCTCAGGCAAAATTAAGTTAGTACTAATCCAAGCCAGTCAGCCATCTGTCCGTATGTCAGTCTATCCATTTTGTCCGTCCGTCCGTCCGTCCGTCCGTCCGTCCGTCCGTCCGTCCGTCCGTCCGTCCGTCCGTCCGTCCGTCCGTCCGTCCGTCCGTCCGTCCATCCTCCCTCCCTCCCTCCCTCCCTCCTCCTCCCAGCGAAGGAAGGAGAGACTGTTAGATAGAATTGTAGAGCGAATAGAAGGAGAAAGCGCATTCCAAAGAGAGGGACCAATTGAAGCAAATGAACGAGACTGAACCATAGCAGTTAGACTGAGCCACAATTCATTCATTCATTCATTCAGTCATTCATTCATTCATTCATTCATTCATTCATTCTGGAGATTTATAAAGCGCCCCTTCAAGAAATCTACTCAGGAGCGCTCCCAGCCCAGCCACGGCAACAGTAAAAAGACTTGAGAGATTTATAAAACCCAGTTTGACTGGTCAAAGGTAGCAAGCGCAGCTCCGATGGCAGGTCATTCCAGATGGAGGGGCCTGCAACCGAGAAAGCTCGGCGCTGCCTAGCAGTCAAGCGAGCCCGCGGAACTAGGAGTTGCCCCGTCGTCGCGGAGCGATGCGCCCGACGCGCTACAACGTCGGACACTGGGCGGCAGAGATTGCGCAGGTAAGATGGAGGACAGCCAAGGATGCTGCGTGAACCAAAGAAGCAATACGGTATGAGATCCGTTGGGCCACAGGCAGCCAGTGTAACACATCGCGCATGTAGGCTGAGACAGAGCCGAATTTGGGAATTCGCCCAATAAGCCGAGCAGCTGAGCGCAGAACTCGATCTAGTCGACCCAGAACCCCAAGAGGGAGGCCAACGAGGATCGAGCAACAGTGGACAATTCGACTTGTAACGAAGGCATTCACAAGAACCACTAGTGCGTCATGAGAAAGAGAGCGAGAAACCACTCGGAGCTGGCGAAGCTGATAGTAACAGCTTCGACAGATCAAGTTCACAAGTTGACAATTGCTTTATATAACATTTTATTAGACATGATATTCGGTGCATAAGCATCAACTTTCGTAAATATTCGAAAAAATCGGTAGTGTATTAATGTTAAACGGAATAGTTAAGAACAGACAGTCTTAGATGAGGAATTTTCGGTTTTGACAAAGAATCGTAATATTATTTAAACCTGATCTGGGTTATAAATATATGCACCGAAGATTTAAAAAATACATGTGTAGAAACCAAAAACAGAAACGTAATTCGTTCACAATGAGACAAAAAAGGGCCTCAAAATGTTAAATTTGTGGTCCTGCCAATCAATTATTGTAGAATTATGGAACAATTTGCTGTTTATATTTAAAATCTTTTAATTAAGCAAGTTGCGTTGTACATCGATACAGCTTCATTAATTCAGGCGATGTCATTCCCCAGAAGAGAATCAGATAATAGTTTATGCTAAATTAGGCGTCTTTTCACGCAGTAGCTGAAGGCAACGCAATAGAAGACCATGCAGACGTTATCGTTATCGAAAGAGCCTACAGAAGCAACCATCATGATTTGAGATTAGTTTTATATTGAAGCCCTACATTCATTTCATGACTATTTAGTATTTAGTTACTATATTTACAATCAATATAAGCTATCAACTACTGAATGGCGTTGAAAACTTGTCGTCAAATATCATAAATCGTAACCTTCTCCCGATGGACGCTCGACACTGTAATCTCCGCCTTACAAGGTTATAGTTAAACCAGTGAGTTACGGTGTAACACCAAGAAGTCGTTGCCTCACACGACTCAAAATAATAACAATATAATCGAGTGACTTTTGTAGCGCCACGTTTACACTATGATGCATCTCAATCAATAGTCGTTTCAGGTGGAACCATAGTCAAAAGTCAAATCATAATCTGATATGTCAATTATATCAAAATTCAGCCACGGTGAGCAAGCAGGTGATTATAGATGAGACCGAAGTTTACACGGGAATTACATTACATATCTGAAAGAGGGCAAATGATTGGGCAGTTATTTAGCATACCTTCTCTATTTCGCTCTTTTCGCTTTTCACGGCATCGTAGATTAACTTCGAATCAGCGTAGACGATATTCGACCCTTGTGTCTGCGTTCCAGAACACTCTGCCTCTAGCTTTGCGCGATCGATTTTCACAATTATCTTCAGGCTGTAATACATACACCAAAGAGAATTTCCACAAATCTAATAGTTTAGCCATGGATGTTAAAATAATTTTATTACGTATAACACTTGCAATACCCAGAGTAAGTTTTTCCTTAAACACATTTAGTAGCAAATGCATTATATATTTCATACTCATATAAGATAACGCAAAGTTCACTGCTGAATTGATCAATTACATAATTTTACAAAAATTCCCTGAAATGTCTTACAAATAATTATAATCTACATCAGTGCTACTCAAACTGTGCTCCACGGCTTGGTCCCGGTCCCGGTCCGCGAGTGATTCGCTACAGGACAGCGATATAACAACCGGAATCAAAATTTTGATCTTGCTCAAATAAACGATTTACGTTAGCCTACTTGTTGCCAGAAAATAAAGAATGAGAAACATAAAAATGAAAGCACGACACATGCAATAGTATCAAAAGTAGGTACGCATAATATTGAAATAAACAGTGGAATTATTTATGAAGTCTAAATTTTAATAGACCTGTTCAACATCAGCATACATGAGCTAATGTAACATGTTATATGTTATTTAGGCCTATATAAGCTGATGTTGAAAAGCGCTGATCTGCGGAAAGGCTGGTAAAACAATTACAGGTCCGCCGCATAGGAAAATTTGAGGAGCAATGACAGCAAATAGTGTAGGCCTATAATCCTGATGTTGGATATATTTGACCTAACCAATCTTTGCCGTATTTCTAGTAGAGGTCTGCGGGTACAGCATTTTTGCTACCCGACCCGTACCCGTAACACAGAACCATACCCCTACCCGTACCCGACCCGTACTCAAAATTACTACCCGACCCTACCCGTACCCGCGGGTATACCCGTACCCGTACAGTACCCGTCACGTCATTAACACGCCTTACAAAAGTCCCTATTCCTACCAGGCCAATGGCTTACAACTCAGCATGCAGTGATAATAATAAATAAGCTGATGATGATGATGATGATGATAGTAGTAGTAGTAGTAGTAGTAGTAGTAGTAGTAGTAGTAGTAGTAGTAGTAGTAGTAGTAGTAGTAGTTTTCTCGAAAAAATGCTATTTTTCGTAACTTTGGCCCTCTGGTGGGGGCGGAAGACATTAATATTTTTAAAAACTTTTTCGACAATTTTTGACCTTATACCATAAGGCAACTTTTGGTTGCTATTACTTTTTGAAATTCTAATTTTCGTAGTAGTAGTAGTAGTAGTAGTAGTAGTAGTGGTAGTAGTAGTAGTAGTAGTAGTAGTAGTAGTAGTAGTAGTAATAAAAGGCATGGAACCTGTCACATGCAACTATTGTGCTGTCTCAATTGCATTGTACATTTTATCTCCTTGGTATATATGCTGTCAGCTAGAACACGAAGTAACTGTTAATAGTACGTTGCAGACACGGTCAAGGCAGTAGTGTAGTCCTAAAAAATGAAGTGGGGAACGCCTGGATATTGAAGTAAGCAAAAAGTGCAATCTTGCAAGAATTTAGCATCGTGTGAGAAAAAAAGTGGGGGAACGGCGTTCCCCCACGTTCCCCCCCACTACACCACTGGGTCAGGGTCATTGTTCGCCGGCATTCTCTATTATATGTAACGGTGACATTGTAACCCCAAAACTTCACGTCGGCACGGGTAAAACCGGGTATACCCGTACCCGTGATGACCCTACCCGTACCCGACCCGTGAAATTCGTACCCGACCCGTACCCGACCCGCGGGTACGGGTCGAGTACGGGTAAACCCGCGGGTACGGGTATACCCGCAGTCCCCCTAATTTCTAGTAGATCGTCTCTTTTAAAAGAGAGTTCGTAGGAAATACTATATATTCTAGTACAGCGTAATATAATACTATATTTCTTTACTGAGTCATCAGATATAAAATATTAGTTTATACCTTGCATCATTAGTGTTGATTACCAGGAAACCCGATGCATAGGTCAAGAGGTCAGGTGATGTATACGTAACGGCAGAAGCGCTATTAACAATGAGGGAAAACAATGGATATGTCTGCATATTAAATAAATAAAATTCCATAACATAATGTGGAGCCGAGAAAAGTTTTTATAGTCTACACTGTTCTACAGAGATCCATTATATTATCTTGCAACGTTTTTGACAATGAGACAATTTATCAGATAAGAACAACTTGAAGGCTAAAAATACTGTTCTGACGTTTCCTATCTGATTAACGGCTGACCCTGTGAGAAGATTACATCGTGACCTATTTACCATGTACACAGACATAGAGATGAAAATGGGTGCAATTTTTAACTATGCACTATAATATGCTCTAAAATTATCAAAACACTTTCACGTAGGCCTAGGTAGCGATATAATTATATAAAACGCTGCAGATCGTAACAAATGAAGATAATATTATGCCTTCCTTTGTTACTTTAATAAATGCTTTGTATTGTTCTTATATGCATCATTATTTATATAAACAAATGTGATATCATAATTTTTATGGAATTTAAAGTGTTGCATATATCCTACATTAGTTTGTGGATATTACTTGATAACGTACCGGGTTTCCATCCCAATGCTGCTGCAACAGGCTGCGGCATTTTTCGAACAATACTGATTTAAAGCATCGGAAAAAGGTACAAGAGACCCGACAGGATCTATCAAAATCTACAACAAGCAGTTCAGTAATTATTTATTCAAAATGTATTGAATAGCAGAACGAGGCGAGTATAAAGTAGCAGTGAGCTCGTTTAACGTTGCCCGTATTACAAATGCTGATGAATCTTTGCTTACAATGTTTATTACAGAACAATTATTATACTTCGATCATTATTCCACAAACTTTACATAATTTTCACTGCAAGAAGATATAGGTAAAAGTAATGGTCTACAGACAATGTAGTATACTGAACGTGATCATTCTTGTAGTAATTTAATATGGAATCTTTTTATCCGTCTTACAGATGGTGAAAAAAGTATTTACTAATTTTAAGTCTTCTGAAGAAAGTGTGATTCCAAAACCCTGCGATGTTTGTTCAGCATTATCTAAAAGAAAGAAATGTAGCCTACTTGAATCATCAACACTCGTGGTAACCTTAAACTGAAAATTCATGGCAGATTGTTAAGTCATGAAATCTATGGTAATTATTTTGCGAAGGATCCTAACTAGACAACTGATTGTTTGAATGTATACCACTTATAGCGTCCATTGCGTTGGTTCAACTATTCGTTGAGACGGAAACTTCTACGCATGCTAGTGGCCACTCCGGTCGTAAATCGGTCCTGCTTCATTTTAAAGCATTTATTTGTCTGATTGAAGAATTTGCTCAGCAGGCCGCTTACTTCAAACCTGTTGGAGTTTATTGCTTGCCCTAAGGTCTGGAATGGGCTCCCTCTGACTCTGAGCCCTTTGGTTTTCACATATGCCTTTTATTGCCATCTGAAGAATGTCTTTTTAGCCTTGGCTGGGTCGGGAGCTCCTCTGAGTAGTTACTTTGAGGGGCGCAATATAAACATGTGCAATGAATGAATGAATGAATGAATGAATGAATGAATGAATGAATGAATGAATGAATGAATGAATGAATGAATGAATGAATGAATGAATGAATGAATGAATGAATGAATGAATGAATGAATGAATGAATGAATAGTGGCGCTAAGTATGCGTATCCTCTGGAACTATCTACCTCATCATGTTCGCAACTCTTCTACTGAGACCGTTTCTTGGTATCAACTGAAAACTTACCTCTTCCAGTTTAGTTATGCCTTTTAATGTTTACCCAGATTTAAAATGCCTTTCAGAACTTCTTAATGAGGGCACTCTCAAATTGCAGATGTACTGTTTTACACAAAGTATCTGCCAGAAACAGAATAACCAACCTTTTTCGTTTGTCCACGAATTTCTGCTTACACTCGGAATGCATCGCAAACCGGAATCAACGGGGTTGAAAGCCATATCAGCAAAGCATTCACCATTGATTAAGCAGCTGTTGTCCTGAAAATTACATTATACAGATAATTTATTTTGTCATAAACATCGGGTTATAAATTAAAGTTTAAAGCGCTTAATTAGCCGCTGATGACAGACTTTCGGAAAGATTTTAAACTGTCCAAGATCTGAAGACGTGGACAATCCAGAACTACACACATCTCCTTGCAACCATCTTCTTACATCCCGGAACCGCAATCCAGTCTGCGATCTTCGGGTACTGTATAATGGTCTTTTGGCTGATCTTCAATGCACAGTATTACGTCTGAAAACTCACTATCACTCTTTGGATTTTTAAAATCTGGATAACTAACTACTCTTCATTCGGCGACTAACTGACTGCGCCTTAGATTCGTTTTTCTGTTTGACCCTGTGCTCGTAAAAAGTTTGGTAACAATAATAATAGGTTAATAATGAAAACAGTATTATAAAGTCAAAAGCAGCAAGAATGCCTGCAGCAGAATTATTTTCGTAGGCCTATATGCACTACAGCCTAATTGCTTCTGAGCGACAACGCATTTTATTCGCCACAAAAGAAGCGTTACTATTGATGATAGGCCTAGACATGTTCAGCAAATGGTATATAAATCGTATTGAGGATCAAATGATACCTTTTGCCGGCAGGTGTCACTGCTGGTGCATTCCATACAAACGGAGTCAAACAGCACAAAGTCGAGCATGTTGCTGTAGAGAAGGCCATCAACCGTTATAGACACATATTCTCGTAGACAAGGCTGTTGTCCTGGTTGCCATAGATCTTCTACGTCTATGTGTTGTCGTTTCTGGCACTGGGCAACTGTATTCGACAGCAGTTATAAACGTTCCCTTTGTTTCTAGGGGGGCCCCGGTGTTTTGGTCCTGAACAAAGATTCAATGCAAAATGACTGTCAAATAAACAAATCACTGTATTAAGTTCAAATAACACCGCAATTATTGTTGTTCCCTTTACACGCACTTCAAATATGTAATGTTATGCCTTTTCAGGGGTTGGACCGACCACATGGAAAAACTCTCCTTCAAACTTTTCCAAACCCCCTCGACCCCTATTTTGTTGACATAGGCTAATTAATGGACTACACCTTTGTAGTTTTAGGATCTTAAAATGTTTGTTTTAAAATTCAAACCAGCTGCGAGCTTTGTGGACCATAATTAGGCCACTAATCTACAACCATAGATATGGCGTTTTTTAAAAAAAGGCTATCTTTATTAATTGTAGTTAAAACAGTTTGGTAGATTACCGTGAAGCGGCATTTCAACGCTGATGAAAAGGCAACGCCGCTTCCATAGACGCTGATGACCTCACAGGGACGCTTGCGTACGTCACAAACTCCTCCTCTAATTATGCCGGTTAAAGATGGCGGCAGAGTCTGGTCGATGCTACAGTCGGCTCCGATGTAACCTACCATTAACAAGTGAGATCTAATATTATAAGTGAGTTAGTAGGTGAGAGTCAAGTAAGTGACATCGTAAGTAAGAGATATCCTCCATAGCCTACATAACACAACCACCGATATTCATACGACTGGATAAGTAAAGACCTGTACGTTAGTCAGGATAAGACTCATATCACTGAAAGAAGAAGATTAGGCCTACAGAGCAGCAGTCCATTTTGCCAGCCTCAAGGGGCATCCATGGGTAAGAAGCGTTTTGGTGTCTTCATTTTCGTAACCTTGGCATAATTGATGGCGGATGGCCAGCCCATCCTTTGTTATAATAGCTTCTCACCGACAGTTTACAGTTACTACATTATAACCACTATACTATTGCACACCGCATGCACTGATAAAATGATAAAAACAAATAATTACTGAACCTGTGTTGCAAGTGCAAGTTCCTCCTGAACATGTTCCATGGCCACTGCATTGGTTCGGACAAAGCTTCCCAGACACCGATGTTAATAGGTCGTTTGCTGAATCGGAACGGTTTGTTATGCTAGCTGCTATGGTGTTGAGGCAGCTTTGTTCGAAAAAGAAGGCGTAAGCGCTTATTGAGAGCCAGTCATCCGCGATCTTCAGAAATTTAATAAAATGACATGATACAGTTGGGAAATAAAACAACTTGTTACTGGCTTTGGTAAAACCAGAAATCAGATATATTTTGTTAGGTCATTGGTAGAGGTCTGCGGGGACAGCATTTTTGCTACCCGACCCGAACCCGTAGGCCTAACACAGAACCGTTACCCGTACCCGTACCCGACCCGTAGTCAAAATTACTACCCGAACCTACCCGTACCCGCGGGTATACCCGTATACCCGTACAGTACCCGTCACATCATTAACACGCCTTCCAAAAGTTCCTATTCCTACCAGGCCAATAGCTTACAACTCAGTATGCAGTGATGTAAATAAATAGGCTGATAATGATGATGATGATGATGATGATGATGATGATGATGATAGTAGTAGTAGTAGTTGCTGTTGTTATAGTGTTATAGTGGACCTAGCAGTAGTAGAAGAAAAAGTAGTAGTAGTAGTAGTAGTAGTAATAATAATAATAGTAGTAGTAGTAGTAGTAGTAGCAGTAGTAGTAGTAGTAGTAGTAGTAGTAGTAGTAGTAGTAGTAAGAATTCATAATAATAATAACATAGCAACAGCAGCAGTTGTAGTAGTAGTAATAATAGGCATGGACCTGTCACATGCAACTGTTGTGCTGTCTCAATTGCATGGTACATTTTATCTCCTTGGAATATATGCTGTCAGCTAGAACACTAAGTAACTGTTAATAGCACCTTGCAGCTCGGTCGATCATTGTGCGCCGACATTCTCTGTTATATATAACGGTGACATTGTAACCCCAAAACTTCACGTCGGGATGGGTAAAACCGGGTATACCCGTACCCGTGATTTGGACCCTACCCGTACCCGACTTGACCCGTGAAATTCGTACCCGACCCGTACCCGACCCGCGGGTACGGATCGGGTTTGGGTAAACCCGCGGGTACGGGTATACCGGCAGTCCCCTAGTCATTGGTATTAACGGTCGATAGTAAGTATCTAAATACATGCACACATGCATGCATGAATGCATACATACCTGCAGCAATAGAAGTTTATACATACATGTCATACATCCATTTGATAGGTAAATGGTATTAATGGCCAAAAATAAGTTTTAAATAATACGCAAACATACACGCATGCATGCATGCATTATCTAGCATCAGTATATTATGCATATATACATACATAGATGCTTTCACACACGCATATAAACACATGTACATTGCATGCCTTATGGAACTTGAACGGATAAATAAGTATGTTATTATGTGTTTCAAGTTCCATCCGAATGTAACTGCAACAGTTTTATTTATGTCTGGTATTTGGATTAGTTTGTGAATCTAACTTGACAACATACAGAACTTTGCTGGAGGCGATAATTTGTGTAGGAAATTGTTAACCAGTTTCACTGAGTGATAGGCATGCCATAATCGTAATAACTAAGGCACACAGTACACAGAGTAAAGCGACATTTCCTGGAAAAGCCATATCCTTTTAGCCATAAAATCAGTTTCTTTGGCCTACCTATATATCGCTGACACACATAGCAATGACTGTTGCGAGGTTTACTTTTGCGCTGCAATCCGCGTAAGCAGAGGATAACTGCAACATTTGTGTACAGTATTTTTCGACTTGTACTTCAGTTTTGTTCTTTGGGGTTGGCCAAGCAAACCAAAGATTCACACCAAAATTTGGATCGTAGGTGTAAGGAGGAAACAAGATATCGTTTTCCAGAACGAAGTCATTGGAAGCGTTACTGTTAACGTACAACGTAGATGACATTGCGACAACTGGCGTCTGACTACAAACCACTCCCGAAGTCAAGTTTCCAGGAAATGGAACATTTGCGTCTGATATATCCTCCAGCGTAGGATCTGTGTTGGAACATATTGGATATGATTCGTTACAGCCACACTTAGCCGCAGCTACATTGAAAATGGAAGAACAAGGAGGTTGCTGCATAAAGTAATTTAAGTCGTCTGGAATTCTGAAACAAACAATACAATACAAGCACTGCTTCGCTAAAACTAACGTTTTGGAATGCGTTTCAAAACGAGTCACAATTTCTAATTACCCTGGCTCATTAATCCTACTGTAAATTGGGACGAAGAGATACACCTGGCTATATTCGGAGTTCACAGTGTGGGGAGTATCAGTTCCAATACTCGATCGAGAGTTGGTAGACCACAGAGGACATTAGGTTAGTGACCTGACATTGACATCCTTCATACGGCTTTACATAGGTTACACGCCTACAATAACTTTCTTTGCGTAATTTCTTCAAATTCTCTCTACACGCATCTTCCCTTCGCTTCGAAGCCAAATCTAATCGCCTATAGCTGGTTCCTCTGCCTAAACTGTTCTGGACATTGAAAAGTTTAAACACAAAACTCAAATGAACAAGGTTCTCATGCTTATTTATTGTCCTACCTGAATTGTTCGACATTCGTGGTGGAATCGTCACTGGGGTTGCCGTTGCTATTCCCACACATAGAAGCAGAATTCGTTTTACCATGATACTCAGGCGGAATATTAACATACAAGTTGAACCATGGAACTGTTGCATCAACTTCCACTCGAAGTCCGGAAGGCATTCGAACCTACGCGCAACACATATAACATTTTTATCTACCCTGACATTCTGTTTACAAGAATTAATTATGTTGAGGATGATGATGACGATGATGGTGATGATGATGACGATGATGATGATGATGATGATACTACTACTACTACTACTACTACTACTACTACTACTACTACTACTACTACTACTACTACTACTACTACTACTACTACTACTACTACTACTACTACTACTACTACTACTACTACTACTAATAATAATAATAATAATAATAATAATAATAATAATAATAATAATAATAATAATAATAATAATAATAATAATAATAATAATAATAATAATAATAATAATATCAGATCTAATAATAAAACAAGATGATGATGATGATGATGATGATGATGATGATGATGATGATGATGATGATGATGATGATAATAATAATAATAATAATAATAATAATAATAATAATAATAATAATAATAATAATAGTAATAATAGTAATAATAATAATAATAATAATAATAATAATAATAATAATAATAATAATAATAATAATAATAATAATAATAATAATAATAATAGCAGTAATAATAATAACAACAACAACAATAATATTAATTATAATAAGATAAAAATAATAAAAATAATGATGACTACGACAAGATTAGTTTGATAAATTTTTATAATAACAATTTCGTATCGTATCGTATCGTATTTAAGCATTTGTAATCGCTTCTCATAGGGTGAACCGTTCAGAAGCGCTCCCAGTGTGCTAAGCCCCGCGAAAAGAAACAGGTTTTGAGAAAAGCGAAGGAAGAAGAGAGACTGCCAGATAGAATTTTACAGCGAATAGATGGAGAAAGTGCATTCCAAAGAGAGGGACCAATTGAAGCAAAGGAACGAGACTGAGCCATAGCAGTTCTACTACGGGGAACCAAGAGGTCAAGTCTATTGCAGGAACGAAGTGGACGGTGGGAGGAAGCTGAAAGAGGCCGAAGTATTACGCCAACCAGATATTTCGGGGCAAGACCCCTCTGAGCCTTGAAGATCAGAGAGAGGATTTTAAATTGTATGCGAGCATGCAGCGGGAGCCAATGAAGTTCGGAAAACATAAAGGTAGAGATATGAGGGAACCGGGGAAGGCGGGCTATCAGTCTAGCAGCTGTGTTGAGGACCGACTGAAGAGGAGAGAGACGAACTTTAGGAAGACCAACAAGAAGGTAATTGCAGTAGTCGATGCGAGAAAATACAAAAGCATGAACTAAAGTAGTGAAGATGGAGGAGGAGACGGAACGACGAATGACCCTGAGACGCCTTAAGTGAAAATAGGAGGAGCGTGTGAGTTTAGAGATGTGCTCGGTAAAGGTAAGTGAACTATCAAGGATAACACCCAGATCCCGTACACTTGACGAGAAAGAGAAGAGTGGGAACTTTTCAGAGAGGAGAACAAAATCAAGTTTATGGAGCTGTTGTGGGGTACCAAACCAGATGAATTGAGTCTTAGAAGCATTAAGGGAGAGGCGATTTGATGACATTTGATGACAATTTCAAACGAACGAACTCATGCAAGTTTCCTGTTATAAGAGAAACCTTCCTGTCTCTCACGAACAGGATGGACACACTCTGTTGATCATTTGACGCTTCGCACTTAGTCTCGTTGATAAGTAATGGCAACAGACCCGTACCTATATTATATATAAAGTGGCTCACGGTAGAAAGAACTGCTTCTGCTAAGCAGTTTATGCAGTGCAAACGAAATTTCGAATAGACGTCAAGACAAAAGATTTCACTTACACTAAATATCAGGCCCGTTCCATCTATATAAACCGTAGATGAATCTGCTGGATCTTGGGAGAGAAGACGGACAACTGTTGGACTTCTTTGAACAGTTGGACTCCATGATCCTCCTTCACAGATGCTTATCTTGTACGCACTGTTGCCTTCACGAACAATGACGCCGCAGTTACAAGTAGCCCGGCCGCCATTACATATTTCATGACGGACCTGGATCTGTTTATACACACAATGTTTCGTTTAAATCTCATGCTAGGTAATAGCTAAATAAGCCATAAGGATTAAAGCGCACAAGTAAGTCCGTCTTAAATACCACGCATGAGAGTGAAGTGGCTACATTACTGAACACTCATTATAGCGCGTTTTCAGAACCTTCCAAAGTAGCCACCTGCCTAACCTAAAGACGTGCGACTTCAGGTGAACAGAATGTGTCTAAGATGAGCTGAATCATAACACTGTACCTCCATGAGCTGATTGGAATTACTTGATGTCACAAGATAGAAGTCTCCAATCAAATGGTTGTCGAAATAGCTGAAATATAAAAGTATGATTAGTCGGTTGATCATTCTCTGCTGAAAAGTATTTTCTTCGTGTTACACGTCTTTGGTCGGCTTTCATTCACTTGGTGGTCTCTCCATTTAGAGGTCTCTACCTCGTCGTGCTAGCAACTCTCGCATCAACACTGCTTTTCGCTCCGAGCTGAAAGCCTACCTCTTCTGGTATGTTTATGGTTCTTAATTTTCCATTCTTCACTATGCATTTCTGAAGTTTGTAAGGTGGGCATTATCAAATTGCAGATGTGTTTTAATGAAGACTGTTGCCTAATGATGCTATGTCCCCAGTAGACCTATTCATAACTCTTTATAATCAGCTCCATGTGAAAAGCAATCGTCAGACTACAGAAAATATTGTAGGAAGATAAATGAATTGAAAGTTGTTCAAAACAGCAATAAACTACTAGTCTGAGTGAGACTTGTTAATTTGACGTGCACGATTTGAAAGTAAATTTCAGAGAATTTATTTGTGGAAAACTACCTCATGGACTTTATTGGATATCGGTTCAATTGAGTAATGTTCCTTAACACAAAATGGGCCAGCATGATTGGCAGGTTTATAAAGTGCGCTCTATAAAGGCCCAGATACACTCTTATAGACGTCGAAAGTCCGAACAAACAAGACGAGAGGATAACTAAGAATGCAAAAACATGCAGTGTCATATGCAAATTACGGTGAAACTTAAGGCAACAAGAACATGAATTTATTCTCACACTCCATCAAAGGTAAGAAGATGAGGATCAGTGATTGAATGGCATTGCTTATACGGTGGTGACTGCGGAAGAATAGTCATCTGTTAACAAAAGAATAAACGTCAACTGCCATTACAAATTTTGCAGGCTAAATTATCATTAAAGTTTCCAGCAGTTCAGAAGTAACAGCCAAGACGGTATAAAATAGATGTATACGCAGCGTAAATAAAATAGGCTTAGTAGTAGTAGTTTCAGTTTATCGAAACAGTGTGATACGAAATATCAAATTGCGTCGCCCTCCTCCTTCATCTAGGCTTGAGACTGGCACTGTCAGAGTACAAAACAGTCGCGGAGTGAAAATGGGTTTAGCTGAAACTCAAAACCTTTGAGACCTGGAACTCTTTAACTTATGACAGCTGGAGTTTGATTTCTATAGAAACTTTCTCTGATCTTGGTCTACGGAACGAACACCAGATAAGGGGATAAAAGCGTTAAAATGATGACATGCCTGTGTAGACCTACACACCTCTTAATAAACCTCACCGGAATGGTGGATGTTTCAGAAGCTGAAGCAAAAACTTTACACCGCATCAATTCTAAAACGTGTCACCATTTGCAACCTCTAGCTTGATTTTGCTTTAATAAAGGATGGATGCCGCAACCTGTGGGAAATTTACTGTACGTTTCCTCTGTGATTGCAACGTATGATGGCTAATCTTATCGTTACACAAAACAAAAAACACAATCACAATTCTGCCGTTTGCGGTTCCTGAGAAACCAAAAGTCAGCCAGAGCAGTTCAAATGATCTTGATCTACAAGGTCATCCTCAGATCGTACAATGTTACACTGTACGTTCACCTTCTTTGGATTTCGCGTTCAAAAAACCCCATGAAATATATACCAAGAACACCATTGTAACACTGTTAGTTCCGGCGAAACTAAAGGTAAACCAGAGCATGTTGGTGACCTTGAACTTCAAGGTCATGCGATGATCACACGATGTTCTTACGATATTGATTATGTCTGTTTTGGATTTCCACAACCCAGAAGAAGCTATCTTGAACTGGGTGTTTCTCTTTATCCCTCACAGACCCTGAGATATTAATATTTGGCAACAGAGGTCAAAAGACCTTGTACATGAAGATCTTCCGATTGTCCTACACGACCATCCTTAACTACATGGGTTGGAGGAGATTCGGTAATTCCGGACGCCTATATCTGGTAAGTTTTCTAGTTTTAAAATCGCGTTTTGCTTATAATTGGTGACCTTATTCATTAACTTTAACATGTAGGCCATATAGATTATAGGGTTGGTAGCCTACTGATTAAAAATAAATTAATCGATTAATTTCCTAAATTTAACTTCGATTAATCGATTAAGCTCGATTAATTTGGCACCTGTTGCGTAAAGTGTGAAAACTGTCAAAAATGTAGTTGCTGAGTCAGTTACTACTTTCTTTCTACAAAAAACTTCAATCCTTTTACATGCTGAAGGTGATACGTCATCGATTTGATTGGACCACAGTAAGAGAACTGTTTTTTGCAATGAAGACAGCTAATTTTATCATCATCTTCGACTTTTCCATCAGTATTTACCTTCAGTGCAAAATGGTCACATAGTTTTCTACTCAAACGTTTCACATTATCATTGTTCGCCATATTGTTTACTCCGGAAATGGGCCGCTCGAAATCATCAAATAAGTTGCAGAATTAATCGAACAATTCAAAACTACTTGATGAATTTTTAACGATTAATCAATTAATTAATCTTTAAAACCCGCAGCCCTAATATATATAAGAACCTTTAACTTTAATATACACTGTGTCCGGGAAAAAAGGGAACCTTATGGTGATAACGAAAATAAACTAGTAAATATTTATAGATTTTTAAAATTCCAAAACCATTTTAATCCTGACATAATTAGCTAACACATTTTATAATATACAAGTTCATGTTATGCAATAATGACGTCATAATGACGTAATTTTTGTGTGTCAAAATTCAAGTGTTAAGGATGACAAAAAATTTGTGTACCGCCTCTTGGTAAAAGAGGAAATCCATTTAACAGAACCAGGTGCGAGACTAACTGGAGCTTATTACCGGGATTGTTGCTGTCGGAAATATTATTGCCTGATATCCGGGAAAATTCGTATTATTACACATTTCAAGATGGCGCTCCAGCTCACTGAGCTCGTGAAACTGTTGAACTGCCGACAAAGGAGACTCTGAATTTCATACCTCCTAATCTTTGACCGCCAAACAGCCCGGACTTAAATCCGGTTGATTACAAGATATGTGGCTCATGCAAGAAAAGGTTTACAGGATAAAGAGCAGGGACAGTGCAGGACCCCGTGAGCGAATCGTTATTGCTTGGGAGGAATTTTATCGGCTGGTTATTGGTGCTGCTATCGGCCACTGGCGAGCGCGTCTTGAAGCTTGCGTTGAGGCCGAAGGTGGACACTGTTAAATGTGCTTTACAGTCTGATATTATTCAAATATACAAATCAAATTTGAACTAAAATTTATAATTGATAAATGACATTTAAAAATGATATTGAAAGTTTTAGATGATTTTTGTGCCGTCCTTAACACTTGAATTTTAATGCAAATGACGTCATTATGACGCAATTATTGGATGACAGGAACTGTTTTATTTTAACCAATGTTAGCTAATTATGTCAGGATTAAAACGATTTTGGAATGTTAAAAATCGATTAATATTTACTAGTTTATTTTCATGATACTAGAAGGGGTCCCTTTTTCCGGGACACAGTGTATATATATGCACATTATTGTGCATATTTTACAAATAATAGATAGCCATACATAGGGTCCTCGATTGATGTCTCTTGAAACAGTGCTATACAAAAAGTCGATTACAATAACAACAGGCAGCCACCCAAAAATAAAGCACTTAAAAATGCAATAAGAACATTTACGAAATTATGATGCGCCTGTGTGCCCGATTAAGCTGAACGAATGCTTACTTTGACTGTTGGGATCACATAGTCACGCCACAGCGACTGCCCACCCCACATTTCGTCATCAGTGTATGGTTCGAAGACTAGAGCGAAGCAATTTCCCGTTTGCGTGGCTTCCGGCACAAAATAAACGGTCACTTCTATTGCGTCGTCACCTCTCAATAATATAGTGCACTGCACCGCGGATGCATTATATCTCTCCATGCGGAAAGTGTATCCGCAACAACTTTTAAGCATTACCGCACTAGCATTTTCGCAGTG
This sequence comes from Aporrectodea caliginosa, assembly GCA_020284085.1. Classification (NCBI taxonomy): domain Eukaryota; kingdom Metazoa; phylum Annelida; class Clitellata; order Crassiclitellata; family Lumbricidae; genus Aporrectodea; species Aporrectodea caliginosa. The sequence goes on from JACEVL010000577.1 coordinate 290,580, forward strand.
ATGACAGGTGAACGGAAGAGTTGATCTAAATGTAACGTTGTGGGTCGATCCACTGCTTAGGATGATGTCGTAACTCTCGGCAGTGCTCTGAGATAGACAATAATCAGATTCACGATATTTAGTTGGAAATTTAGTCACGTTTGCTTAAACCGTTTATGTGTGGCATATGCGTGAAATTCGTGGTCTCGGTTAATTCTCTCTATTTCATGCTGTCAACAGCAGTAATTCATTTAGAATCCACGTCTTTTATCGATGACATTTCTATCACATATCTCTGAATTGTTTAGTGTACGTTAAGAACTATCGAGAGGCTGCAATATTTATTTCTTAGTGAATTTATTGAAAAACACAGCCCGTTGCTAGGACACGTGATACGTAGGCGTCTAAGCAGGCAATGATTGTAGCTGCAAGCAGTGGGGTAAAGCAATATGAACTGGATCGACATGCGTCGGAAAAATCTTCTTAATGGGGAAATGCATACTGAAGCAATGAGAAGGAAATAATTATCCCCATCTCCATATAATTTCCACTTGGGTCTAGGTCACGCTGTAACATAAATGAGACTGGCCAACATAATTTTCTATACTCATCCTATGTTTCTTTGGACAGGTCCGTGCCATTACGATCACTGTGCCATTTACTGAATTTTCGGCAATCAGGAATAATTGTGACAATAGACATTGCACTTTCCGATTCCGGAATGGAGATTCATGTACCCTGTGAGAGTTTATGCAATGTACTATATATGCATACTTATATGAAATACAGTGCAAATAGACAAATGAAACATGGAAATTCAACAGTGAAGCAGTAGAAAGTGCCTTTAACAGATCCATTTGCCATATAATTTGCAACAATTTGAATGTAGACAACTAGCTTTACCCTAGTAAACGTGAAGTTTAACGTGGTAAAAATTCGCCAGTGCATGGGTTTCAGCGTTGGTCGAGTACAAGTTGCAGTGACGAAAGAATTCTTGCTGAATAGAAGTCGGATTGATAAAAATAATTTTTGCTTAAATAGAAGTGGGATTGATGAAAAGATTCGCGCTCAAACATTATACTGCAGGCTGTACTGATGAAAATAATTCTTAATTAAATAGAAGTAATTGTATTGATGAAAATAATTCCTTCTTAAGTGGATGTTGGTATGATTATAAGCTTTCTTGCTTAAATGGAAGTGGGATTGATTAAAAGAATTCTTGTTTAAGTAGGAGTTGGATTGATGAAAAAATAAAATAATATTATAGAGCGAATAATCTACGTCGCTAAACTGCACGTTTTAAGCCTACCCGTTACAGTAGGCATATTCGCATATAATATATGAGTGTACTGTACATTAAAACATGTGTGCGAATGTGTATGTAAGCATGTGTGTATAGGCCTAAATATAATATTATAGGCGTGTATATTGTATAATGTATTTATGCATGTAGCGTATTTTCAACCTCGAAAGTGGCGTAATATTGTGCCACACTCGTCATGCTCGAAATAGAATCGCTGTAACCATCCCAGTAAGACTCCGCTTGGCAGGAAATCTGCAGGACAAAAGCACAAATAACTCACTTAAAATTCTGGCAATTTGAACTTAAGTTGCTATAGTTTCAAATGAAACTCAAAGGAACAGTGAAAAGATGTGACTATTGCTGACTGTACCATGCATGTTATTATGGAGCCATAATGATATAAACCAATCTAATCGGATCTAATCTGTTAACTTTTAGAGATCGGTTAAAATAATGCAAAATGCTCCAATCGATGGTTTATTACTTTATTCTAAGCAAACGATCGAGAAAGGTCGGCAACACAGTAAGACTACTGTGAATCTATCTTAAAATGGATTCTTCGTTCAGTTAGAATCCAGTACAATCATCCACTTTGGGGCGATGTAGCACAAAATATGCACGTACCAAAACATGACCATTAACATAGCACCGCATGAATCTCACAAAGACGTTATGATGATATTTTTGGTTATTAGCTGTTTTTTGTCGTATTCAAGGAGTTCAGAAGTATTTGCCTGCCTTTGCAAATTTATCCTTCCGTGATGCAGGTCCAAAGTTGGTAATATTAGTCCTAATGAATTCTTAATTCTAAAGTGTAAGAAAGAGAGACGGACAAGGAGAACGGCGATAAGTTGCATTGAGAAAAAAGTCACTTGATCTATTAAGCAAGAGTAAATTACATGTATACTCTAAATACTGAAGAAGAAACGAATATTAGCCTAAATATGGAAAATTGAAAACTAAAAGTTCTATGTAAAACGAAGAATAACCGATGGTTCTAGAGCAAATTTAAGAACAACAATTAGCACCCTTCTCCCGGTCGTTATCGTTAAGAAATTCCACGATCGCGACAACCATGATACCGTAATCACGAATGTTCACACGCAACATTAAGCATTAGGCCTAAACTCCATTTCTAGCTAAGGTCGACAATATTTAAACACCGGTAAAAGTAGCCGTTAAATAGCGAACCAGAGTAAACTATACCACTCTTCCAAGTCGACCTCTCAGATGAAATTCATCCAATACGGCGACCAAGCTACTGTCAGGGCTTAGGATGATCGATTCAAGGCGTTCCGGGGGTCTACTTGCATCTTCACCAACGTACTCTAATGGCTGCCCATCAAACAGGAACGTTACACGGAATCTTGCGTTAGAGTCATTTGGCTGCCGATCATATTGGACTTCGCAGGTGAAGTAAATTTTAGTGCTGAGTCCGCTGCCGCTACTGTGAGGTCCCGAAAATATTGGAAATCCCGTCATCGCTGGAACATAGTCTGAAAATAAAGAATATTGCAAAGCGGATTGCCATCTGTAGGCTCACGCTTAAAGGTTCGCCATTTCACGTGATAAACTTACTAATCGGCATACTGCTGCACCTAATCATTATTATTATTCATCATTATTATTATTATTATTATTATTATTATTATTATTATTATTATTATTATTATTATTATTATTATTATTATTATTATTATTATTATTATTATTATTATTATTATTATTATTATTATAAGACAAATTTATTTCTTCATAGAACCAACAAACTTATTACATATTGCGCTTCTGATTGGGTATTACTGTGAGAAGCGCTTTATAAATTTCTAAATACAATACAATACAATACAATATTACAGACTGATTAAAAATGGCTGTTTCAATAATTATAATTTTATGAGCCGTCATTCAGTCCTGGGCTACTGCTGTTGCAGTCCGAGGTGGCTAAAACAGACAGTTTCCAATCTGTAGGGCGACCAATAGGCGTTGCAGCAGATGACTGGTCTCACGCTGGTCGCCGGTCGCTGCAAAGATCCTGCCTCCTAGTTCTTGAACAAACGTCAGTGAATCTGTATGCCAACTTTCTGAAGTTTCGACTGCAACAGGGACGAAATGATGGAATAAATATAAAGTATTGTTCCTCTTATTATTATTATTATTATTATTATTATTATTATTATTATTATTATTATTATTATTATTATTATTATTATTATTATTATTATTATTATTATTATTATTATTATTATTATTATTATTATTATTATTATTATTATTATTATTATTATTATTATTATTATTATTATTATTATTATTATTATTATTATTATTATTACTATTTTTACTAATATTATTATTATTATTATTTTTATTATTATTATTATTATAATCCTATTATTATTATTATTTTTATTATTAGTATTATTATTATTAGTAGTTATATTATTATTATTATTAGTAGTAGTAGTAGTAGTAGTAGTATTACTATTATCATTATTGTCCTCCTTTTTATCTTTTACCACCACCATCACCACCACCACTAGCACCACCACCATCCACCACCACCATCACCATCACCACCATCTTTTACCACCTTTTACCACTTTTTACCACCACCACCACCACCACAGTAGCCGTTAAAGTGGTGATTTCGTAACCAGGTACATAGGTTGTTAGTTTTTTTTATTGATTAACTCTCTTATTTTATTTACCCGTTGGCGCTATGCACATTAGGAAATGGTCATTTTCGAAATCTTTACTATCGACTTCTAAAGCATAAATATTATTTCATAAATTAGCGGGTAATACTTTGATCGCTAAATGATTTTTGCAAATATGGGATATTATATCCTTATTCGGTTTGAGGCAAGCTGTCCTAAATCTCGCAACCGTCGCTTCAAATCTAAATATAACAAGTACACACACTATTACTGAAGGATACTTACCGACACAGGAAGATCCATTCCAGTATTCTTCTTGGTTGCACACGGGTTTCTCTCCAGCACAGTACGATATACTGCATATTGGAGGAGATTTTAACTTATACAAGTAGTAGCCAGGGCATCTGTAAATCTGTATCGTGTCCATCCAGTTGCAAGCGTCGAAACCTCCGTAGTTAGCGCAAACTGTTGCGGATGTCGTTGTATAGTCTGTAATGGTATAGGAATTACGACGATTTATTTAGAATACTGTTATTACCATAGAAGACGCGACGAGGAATATCGTCAGATAGACATGCAATTTAACCATAACCATAAATTTTATTGTTTCCAACAGAAGCAAATCAAACAAGCATCATAATTACAGTATAATTTATGGCTTATTTATGATTGAGTACTGAAAATTTCTTGTATCCTAGCAATATGGATGATCCTAACGGCAGTTCTAGTCAGTAAAATAAATCACGCCAGCGGGATTGCGTGATAATTATTTTACCAGAACCAGAACTGAAAACAAGGATTGCAGCCCTTGTTCATGAAACAACTTAATAGGCATTCGCCAAACTGTCGCCTCGTTTGTCATAAATTTGGAAGTCTTGAACGCAACAATATGAGGCAATCTCACCATTGATTGGATGTGAGCCAAGTCCTCTGATGTAGACTGGGGCCTCAGTTCCACAGTGCATCATTGGAACAGGATCACTGGCCTCTCTCTCAACAACCGCATCTCCAGAATAGGAAGAAAACCTAAACCAGGTCTCTGATACAAAAACAATTTTAAAAATGTATAATGGTGTCATTATTGCTGTGCTTTTAACTGAGGTTGAAACAATGAAAATAAATACGTACATTCATGTTATTCATTCGTTCATTTCATTTATTGTTCCCAACAGACCAACATCACATAATGTGTTGGCTATAGACATGTGTAGGCTATAGACATGTTTCAGAGATACAAAGGTGAGACTCAGACGGGACCAAAGTTCCGACTATTATAGTCGCCCATTATTTTGGTTTAAACTGACGAGTGATTATCAATACTTTAGCATTACAGAACTAAAGAACCAGAACTAAAAGATTAACTAACAAGAACTATAATTCATTCAATGTTTTGTTCTTTAAAAATTCTCGCACAGACCTGTTTAAAGTCCTATAATGTGTATTTTACGAATAGCAGGATAAGTTATTCTAGAAACAATGCCCGCTGAATCTGATTGAAGATAGACATAATCAGTGAATGCAGAACTTTCTTGATAATTTCCCTGTGATCTGGTATAACGTTCGTAGGATTTAGTATTGCTTACGAAAAGATTAGTGAAAGCAAAAGGAAGTAAATTATGTACAAACCAATGTATAAATTCACTAATATTTAGTTTGTATATTATGCATTTAATTTATTTATTAATTTATTATTATTATTATTATTATTATTATTATTATTATTATTATTATTATTATTATTATTATTATTATTATTATTATTATTATTATTATTATTTCTATCTTGTTTTGTTTCAAAATGCAGAATGTTACATATATGAGTCTGAATTGCTTAATTCTACAGGCAAAAAAGGATCCACAGAGTGGAAACAGTTAGCAGAGGTTTTTCATACGATAATCGTGACAAGAAAATTTTCTACAAAGGATGTTGCGTTTTATATTTCAGGCCTGTTAATAAGTGACTCATGCCGACTTCACATTCCAATTATCGACTGATGTAGGCCTATAGCGTATACATTGAGCCATGATGTAGAATATCATATTAACATTTAAAATGCAACAATTAAGTGAAATTTTTAAGGGCTCTATACTATGACTTGATACATGTATACATTATTATGGTGAATTATTTATGCATAATTTGAAACGAAGTAATTAAATGAATGACGTGAACAGTATTAATTAACGTTATGAAGTAGTTCACTGGTAGGCCTACCTTCATCTATTCCGTAATCGCATAGAGGGATATCAACCGCACTGTCATACACAGCTTGTACACTTCTCCGTGGTTCGTTAATTACCGCATAGCCTCCTTCGTCACAGATTTGATTCGCAACAAAGCTGAATAAACCTGAGCACAGCAAACCAAACAAGAACTCTTTACCTTCCGTCATGCTTGGATCCGACGGGGTTTATGAGTTCGACCCATAGGTTAAAAATAAATCTTGGTCCTTTTGAAAGTTCGACCCACAGTTTAAAAATCAACTCGTGGGCCTTTCAAAACATCGGCATGTGACGGTTTCACTTCCAGCTGACGTCTAATTGACGAAGTAAAGCCACAGCAATTACCTTATCATTGCAATCAATATTTTGTCCAAACTTTGTGGACTTATCCTAGCCTAGACATCACGATAACGAGGATAATACCAACCACTTGTTAGGGTGGTACAAAGACCTCAATTTGCAGGTGATGTAATTGTCCACCACTGAATAAGTGAAATACCATCCTTTGCTAAATGGAATGTTCCACCGAAAATTTCGATGGAATTTTCACAATTTTTTGGAAATATTTCCACAATGTTACATGGGTGAATATTAATGTAGTTGTTTCAGTGCTTAACGAGATCTCATGGCATCAAAAACTGTTGACGTCGACCTTACCTTAGGCTACCTGTGATTACACCAAAGTGCGATTATCAATTGGTTAATAAAGAACATACTCACCTACTCACTTACATTGTACTTCATATTATTCGCAAGAGAGCCTATTAAGTAGAAATCGATTTCAGAAAGGAAATGTCATCAAAGCTATGTGTGTAGCCTATGTATGCTTGTTTGTATGTAAACTTATGTGTGTATACATTTTTGCGTAGTATGAATGGTGGCAGCTATTGTTAATATTACATTTTAATACTATATTTATTTTGAATCCTTTCTAATTCTAGTTTCATGTATGCGGTAAAATTTGAACAGATGTGTTTAAATTGACATGCAGGTTGACTAAATATTTTTAAATATTTCTGTGAGCTATCACCACGTGTGATATCTCACTACACACACGAGTCGTCACCTAACAGGAATCGAGTACAACTAAATGTATTAACACATTGAGCAAGATATATTGTACACACAAAAAACCATATTAACATATCAAATGAAATTTAAAATTTTCATATGGCCTTTATAAACCATACTCGTTAGTCCCAGGTTATTTGCCTGATAGCACCACACATGTGGCACAGTAGAAGATGCTCTAACAATGTATAGCGGGGTGAGTCGTCTAAGTTAAACGTAGATAAGAACATTTTTTCCACTAACATATCCGAATTCCGAATTCAAATAATGAAAACTTTGTGCAACAGAATGTATTGGCATATCTATGGTTGTAATTGTCTTCACAATTAACTTAGCAGACTTTTTAGTAAGTGATTTCAATGTCGCACACGTTGTGTATATTGTGCAAGTTTCAATAAAATTTAGACCAACCGAGTGAGATGAGTGTCCGCAGCACCTGAAGAGGAGGTTCCATTCTTTGTCTCACACCTTGTCGTTGTTTCAATGTCACCACAGCAGCGATATGAAGTCTAGAATTCGTGGCTTCTTAGTAACGGAAGCATGTGTACAAGAAGCATTAAATAGCCTACAGGCCTCTTCAGCTCATGCTGCATTTAAGGAAGTTGAGCTTTTAAACACAACGTTATAGCAATCTCTTAGTGCTGTGGGATTCCCAGTGTTACTTCTTGGAAAGTTGTACAAAACTGGTATTTACGCGATAGCCCTGGATGGTTTCCTATTGCGGAAGTGACCATGTCCTTCTACACATTATCACCATTTTGTTGAAACACAAGCCATTAGGATGACACCCTACTTAAGCACATCATAAATATTATTGGTTAAATAAATCACCGAATCTCACTCGTGTTCATGATCGCCTTTTCAAACTGCATGTTTATAATAAATAGTCATGTCAGCCTATCAGCCCTTAACACGGAGCTTGTTGCTGAAGTGACCACTGTTTAATGCTCCTTATCACTATTTTACTTTTAAAATGCCATTATGATTAGGCTAGCCTACATCAAATAAATCATCCAGTTGCAGTGCGCAAGAAGACGACGGCTGAGATAAATAAAGTGACTTGTCCTGATTAGAACTCAGCTAAATAAATCAGTGGAATCTCACTTCCTCTTCATGAGCGCCTTTTCTGACTACAAAAAGCACGTCAGCTATCGATTGACCGCAAATAAATCACTCAATTTCTATGAATCCGTAAACGACAGCTGAGAGAACGTTAAGTGCGTTAATCATGAGTAGGCTAGTTGTTACATGCAGCATAGATTGGTTACCTAGTTTTAGACCTTCCGAAATTGCAATTTCCAGTTGCTAAAGGTTTGTATAACGGAGATTAGATAAGACGCCATTTTGGTGTAATTGGTATTTCTGCAGCTATGGCAACAAGGCGCGCGTTTGAACCGTTCGTAATTCTAGTTCTAGTTTCAGATAGGCGTTAAAATCTGAACAGATGTGTTTAAAGTGACATGCATTTGACTTAAAAATTGACCCAGACAAGTCACAGGTAGCTATACCAGTCACAGAATAATGAAAACTTTATCCTTATTCGATTGAATGCTGGTTACTAAATCTACCTCGCTGTCCCCAAAACATGTATGGTCAAGATAATTCTGCTGTATGTGATCAGTTCTTCACTGCAGAGCACATGAAGGTCTGTGTATGTATAGAAAAGACAATACGTTATGTTATGCAATATGTTACGTAAAAATCTTTAACTAATATAACACCCCATAGAAAAATAGAGTACGTACGGAGTTTATACAGTTGACCTTGAGAAAATAATTATGACGGTGGTAATGACAAATATGATGGCGCTGCTTCTGCAGTAGCAGCTGCTGATGATGATTACGAAGAGAAGGAAGAGGAGGCGGATTTTGTACAACAAAATGCTTATTGCAATTGGTTGATTAAAGAATATTGTTGTCTTACCTTATCTGTATAAAATGAATGAAAATTATGATGTCAACAATGATGACGATGATCATTACGAGGATTTATAGGTTGTAGGGAAAATCGAAGCCGGACAATTTGTAGCGGACAATTGGGAGCGGACAATTGGGAGCGGACAATTGGGAGCGGACAATTGGGAGCGGACAATTGGGAGCGGACAATTGGGAGCGGACAATTGGGAGCGGACAATTTGTAGCGGACAATTTGTAGCGGACAATTGGGAGCGGACAATTTGTAGCGGACAATTGGGAGCGGACAATTGGGAGCGGACAATTGGGAGCGGACAATTCGGAGCGGACAATTCGGAGCGGACAATTCGGAGCGGACATTTGACTGTTCTATTTGGCGTACTCTTGACTCGTCATATCGCTGGTAATTAGGCTTGAACTTTTCTGTCGCTAAATTCGGTGAACTTGATCTTTTACCGCCATTTCTAATTCAGGATTTTATTAATATGATTTATTAAGAGAGTTTTGTGCCAGGGTTCACTTTTGGCTTCTCGTCAACAAGTTGTGGCGTTTCTGTCTGTCAAGTGCCTGGGTCTTGACCCCAATGACTTATGTAATTTCCGTCCTATCTCCAACCTCTCCTTCCTCTTAAAGCTTCTTCAAAGATGAGTGTCCTCTCAACTTGTTGATTATTTTGATGCTATGTTCTCTTATGCCCCCTTTCCAATCTGGATTTAGGAAGTTTCACTTTATTGAGTCTTTTATACCACACGTCTTCTGTTCGACGTCTTTTGGAGCGTTTGGCCATATAGACAGGTTACGCTACTTGCGTTCTATGATGTAAGCGCTGCTTTTGATACCGTGAATCACTCTATCCTTTTGGAGCATTTGGAGAAATCTGTTGGAATTACCGATGTTAACAGGCGTCAGTCCTTCCTCTCGGACCGCACCCACAGTGTTGTCTTTGGGCCCACACCGTCTGATCTTCTATTCCTTTTGGCCTTCCTCAAGGTTCTGTCCAGGCCCCTCTCCTACTCATTCTGTACATCTCCAACTTGGGACGGATTTTTCTTGTTTGTTAGCGTTAGGATCTAGCCTTTAATCGCTCCGATAAATGTTTAAAATCTAAGGTGTACATAACATGATCGAACTTTCCAATTTCCTTTGTGTTGTGTTGGATTAATGTAAAACAAGATATTAAAAATTCCTACACTCATCTAGTCTACGCCACACTACGTGTAGCGTATACTAGATAAGTGCACGTCACTACACTACGTGTAGCGTAGACTAGATAAGTGTAGGGAGTCTCATGGAGACGTAGGCCTACATGCAAGTAATATCTGTGTTACAAATTGGAACTCAGTGTGCACTCCTCGTTAGAGTTCTTGTCCAAATTTCGTCACTATGTCGGTCCGACGATTGCGCTGCACACTGTTACTATAGATCTTAGTGGGGGCGATAGCGCATTGGATAACACACTGGCATATAGAGCAAGAGGTACCGCGATCGAAATCCGTAGGCGGACATGCTTTGTAGGCTGCTACTAGCGCCGTGTATTGCAGGATGTCTGTTCTGTTAGTAGTTAAGATTTATGTCTTCTGTCATTTGTGTTCTTGTGAATTGTTTAATTTTCATAACATGTAAATGTACAGCGCAGTGCGTTTGTCAGGCGCTTCATTAAAGTTAAAAAGATTATTATATTATATTATTATTATTATTATTATTATTATTATTATTATTATTATTATTATTATTATTATTATTATTATTATTATTATTATTATTATTATTATTATTATTATTATTATTATTATTATTATTATTATTATTATTATTATTATTATTATTATTATTATTATTATTATTATTATTATTATTATTATTATTATTATTATTATTATGATGATGATGATGATAATGATTATTATTATTTTTTGTGCTACTCAGCAACGAGTTATACTAGTAGTAGTAGACAAAACGCCAACTCGCTTTTCAATTCACATGTCGCATCTCGAATAATTAAGAACCGACAGTCTTGAATCATTATTTGCGATTTGCGCTTTTAAATTTTTTTAAAATTATTATTTAAATATGATCTGTGGTATAAATATCAGATGAGTCACTTGAGTTAATGTGTAATCAGCGGCGGCTAGGAAGACAACATGGCAATGTTTGAACTATTTGTTTTGTTTCAACGGATCTGAGATAAACTATACGCATATATTTTATTTAAAGATTGGTCTTTCTGTTAAAATTTAAATTCAAATTACTTGTCTCGAATGTGCCTAACTTTGACAAACTTCTATCCATCCATCCGTCCATCCATCCATCCATCTATCCATCCATCCATCCATCCATCCATCCATCCATCCATCCATCCATCCATCCCCATCCATCCATCCATCCATCCATCCATGCATCCAAAGATCTCATCCGTCAGATCCGTCCATCCATCCATCCGGTCCATTGGTCCATCCGTCCGTCCATCCATCCGATCTCATCTATCAATCTATCAAGATCCATCCATCCATCCATCCATCCATCCATCCATCTCCATCCATCCATTCATCCATCCATCCATCCATCTATCCATCTATTATCCATCCATCTATCCATCAGATCGTGGTCCATCCATCCATCCATCAGATCTATTAATCCATCCATCCAGTTCCATCCATCCATCCATCCATCGAGATCCAGTTAAGTCATCCATCCATCCATAAGATAAGATTAGGATTCATCCATCCATCAGATCCATCCAGTTATCCATAAGATTCCATCCATCCATCCATCCATCCATCCATCCATCCAGGTCATCCATCCATCAGGTCCATTCATCCATCCATCCATCCATCCATCCATCCATCCATCCATCCATCCATCCATCCATCCATCCATCCATCCATCCATCCATCCATCCATCCATCCATCCATCCATCCATCCATCCATCCATCCATCCATCCATCCATCCATCCATCCATCCATCCATCCATCCATCCATCCATCCATCCATCCATCCATCCATCCATCCATCCATAATCGTCATCATCAATGCAGTACCCTTCTCTGAAGTGTTTCTGCTTTCATAGCTTTTTGCAAATTTTGCAAATAGTAGGCCTACTGATTTTGGACTCGCTTCATAAATTGAATCTTTGTCTGACTCTATGGTCTCTTTTTCTGGTGAATTGAGAGATTACTACTACACTACAAGCGATCATTGATTAATGCTTGACTCCTTTTGATGACAGATAATTAGAATAGATCGGTATATAACATTTTATTAGACATGATATCCGGTCAATATACATCCAGTTTAGTGAATATTAGAAAAATATCAGTAGCGTATATAATGTCAAACGGAATAGTTAAGAACAGACAGTCTTGAATATATACATAATTTGCGGTTTTGACAAGCAATCGTAATATTATGTAAACCTGTTCTGTGGTATAAATATGAAAGCATAGAAAATATAATTGTAGAAACCAAAGCAGAGCCCTAATTTGTTAAAATCAGACAAAAAGGGTCTCAAAATGTTTAATCTGTGGTCATGGCAATCAATCATAGAATTATTTAACAATCTGCAGTTTAAACTTCAAATGCTCTAAGCGAGTTGCGTTGTACATCGATACAGCTTCATTCATTCAGGCGATGCTATTCCGCACTAGCATGACGAAAACCCAGAAGCCAATAAGATTGAAGACGATGTTAACTGAGGCGTGTGTTCGTGGAGTAGAGGAATTCAACGACGTTGAAGACCATACAGACGTTATCGTTATCGACAGCGCCTACAGATCAAGCATCGTAATTTGAAATTAGTTAATATTGAAGCTCTACATAAGACATCTACCTATGAATGACGTTAAACACTCGTGCATCAAAGGTAATACAATCATCGTAACCATCTCAGAGGATAATCGAATCTGTACGCGCCGCCTTACAAGGTTAGCCTACAGATCAACAAATGAGCCACGGTGTAACACAAAGAAGTCTGTACCTCATTTGACTAAAAATGATTCTAATGATTTCTGTGACGCCATTCTCATATGCATGACTTATCAATCGATAGTCGTTTCTCAGGTGAAACTACATGTAGTCACAATCATAATCCGTTCAAAAAGTTTAATCATTATCAGATTGGTTAGTTAGATTGGCAACGTTGGGTAAGCAACTAATTACAGACGTGACAGAAGTTTACACACGAATTACATTGCACAAGATTGGACAGTGAATTCCCAATCTACGCACGAGAAAACATACTGAAAACATCCGAGAGTTCAACACTGGTTTGGATTCAACAGAGGGCTCTGGTACCGTACCACAGTGACTGCGATGTATTCTTTCAATCTGATTTCACTGATGTTTGCAGTGATATTTTAGTTCTTTGATTAATTTTACTTCTAGTTCTTATTCACTTCTGCTGAAGCGATTTTACTTCTGCTTCTACTTCTAGTTCTCAATTAATTTTACTTCTAGTTCTTATTCACTTCTGTTCTAAGTGTTTAGGTATCTAATTATAGTCAATAGGCAAGTCTGTTCATATCTTCTGCCTACTTACCTATTTCTGCCATTGAATTAATTATGGTACTTCATGATGCACACACACAGAGGCTATTATAATTATATTCTATTAAAAATCGCATTTTGGGAACAGTTCGAAGAGGAGCTAAGAACGGATAAATGATTGAACATTTAGCTTACCTGTTCTATTTCGCTTTTTTCACTAGTGATGGCATCGTAGAGTAAATTTGGCGCACCATATACGATGTTCGATCCTTGTGCAGGCGTTTGAGAACACTCTGATGCTAGTTTTGCGCGGTCGATTTTCACAATTATCTTTAGGCTGTAATACATACCAAGCAGAAGTTCCACAGACTTAATAGTTTGTCCTGTTTAAAATAGTGTAATTTTATTATTAACTAGCATTTTTTACCAGGCTTTGCCCGGGTTTTCCCCATGCGTAATTTTTAAAGGCTGCAACTAAAGTCTACTTACTTACTTACTATATATGCTGAAGGCTTCAAATATTTGAAATGTCCACATATCTGAATGGCAACGATATTTAGAGGTGAAAATAGTTTCCCCCTTGTATTTGAATTTAATTATTTGTGCCCTGCTGTGCTGCCCCGTTTAGCATTTGAATTTAATGTTTTTGTAAGCGACTTCGCATTTCAATTTAATGTCCGCTTACTGCACCACCTATTGAACGTTCTTCCGTGTAGCTGTAGCGTAATCCATCATTGCCGCTTGATGGGTTTAAAAATCAACTAAAAATGTCCACATATCGGAACTGACATTAAATTTTGAACTGAAAATAGTTGAGATCAGAACGTTCGTTAAAAATTTTGCATCGGCAAAGAGTTGCAATGGCGAGTTTTTAGTTGAGATGACCTAGAAAATGGCCCTGGGAAATTTCTTATTAGAAATTAACGGGCACCGTTATTGGTTGCGAGAAAACAGGCTTCACATAGATATTAAGGCGCTTGAATAATTGACCACGTCGAAATATACATTTCCGTAAGCTATATCGGAATTTAAAGTAAATAATGAGTTGAAAATTATAGTACCGCACAGGTTATCTCTACATTATATAATAGTAGACGAAGCTCGATCGTGTTCCATTACAGCACTCGTAATTTTTCGGAACGGAGCCCGTGTTTTATTTCGATTGCGCCTAATTAATCCTCGCGTGACGTAAGACAACATTTCTCTTACGTCACGCCGCTCAAGCGAGGTTAAAATATGCATATTAATGGCCTACGCTATTGTATTACGGAACCTCATAATTTTGAAGTTTAAAATGTCTATATGTCAGCGTTTAAATAAAATTGCGAGCTGAAAATAGTCGCGTTGAAATAGACGTGGCGTAATAACGTTTCGTGCGATTTTTCAAATCGCTAAAGCGTTCCGTTTCGGAGCCTTTAGAAACAGACAAACAAACATAAGGAAGGACAACGTAAACAAAGTAAGACTTATATTATAAGATTACGTATAACAGTTGAAATGTTCGTTGTCTATCTTTCCTAAAACAGCTTAGTAGAAAATGGTCCGCCAGTGGGCCGCAGTATAACAACAGCAATCGCAATGTCTATTATATTCAAACGAACCATTTTACGTTATTGCTGCAAAATTAGAGAACGAGAAACATAAAAATTAGAACACGACACATGCAATAGTATTAAAAGTATAGTTGCAATAAACAGTGAGGACATCTATGAAGTCTAAATAGTAATAGGTCTTTTAAGCATCAGCTTACACAGGTCTGTGTGAATTGCTGTTGAAAGCTCCGGTCTGCGGAATGGCTGGTAAAACAATTACTGGTGTGCAGCATCAGAAAGTCTGAGAAGCACTGCCCTGCCGCACATGTATGTTGTTTAATCCTGGTGTTATATATTTGACCAATATTTGCTGTGTTTCTAGTAGATCGTCTCTTTTAAAGAAGAGTTCGTCGAAAATACCATGCAATACAGTGCAACACAATACTACTACTATTTTTCTTGATTGAGTCAAAAGCTATTAAATGTTAGTTTATACCTTGTATCATTTGTGTTGATAACCGGATAACCCGATGCATAGGCCAGGAGGTCAGGTGATGTATACGTAACGGCAGAAGCACTAACAACAATGAAGGAAGATACAATGGATATATCTGTCTACACATTAAATAAACTAAATTATTCTGTAAAAATGTGGAGCAAAGAAATATTTAGCTAGTCTACAAACATCCATTATTATCTTGTTATGGTTTATCACATAAGCACATTTTGAAGGCTACAAACACTGTTCTAACGTTTCATATCTGATTAACTGCTACCCTAGTGAGAAGATCACATCGTGACTATAAGCTAGGGCTATATACCATAGACAAAGGAACGAAGATGGGTGCAATTTGTAAGTATGATCAAAGCATATGACAATACTTTCATGTGGGATACGAAAAATAAAGCGTCACCGATCGTAACATATGAGGAAAATATCATGCCTTCCTTCGTTAATTTTATAAAGGCTTTTAATCGTTCTTATATGCATCTTTCTATATAAATATAGGCTATGCATAAATTCGTTATATTTTATAAATAAATTCAAACTGTATGATCAAAGTCATAGTATGAACGGATGATTACAAGTTATTACAGGAGTATAAGTTTTTAAAAATAAATATGTGAAATAATATAAATAATATGAAATTTAAACCTTAACCATAAATTTATTTCTTCATGCTTCCCAAAATTACTTAAAATTCGAGAACAAAACATACGTTAACATAAAGCAATGGAAGAGATACCCTTAAGAGACCAAGGTCCCGCCGATGGGTTACCCATATACAGGGTGGGCCAGCATAAATGCACCGACTTTGCATGCATATAACTCAGCCAAATTTTGTACATTATTTATACTTAATGCGTCAAATTAAAGATATTTCATTATAGTATTAAAATTCAAACACATTTGTTATTGAAGCTTTAGCCTACATGATGTAAATCGTAACATAACAACAGTCATCGTTTTTGCAGTAACTAGCTAATAAAAACATTCATGCCAATTTTAACAGTAACTGCACACACACAAATTAAACGATATAGCCACAAATTTGTACTGCATTTTTAATTAGGAGATAGTCTGTTGCAGTCTTTTCTAATCAAATGAATATTCAATATGTCTATCCACGTGCTGAAACAACAGCAGCTATTCGACTAGACCACTGGTCAATCGCACCGTCAATGAACTGCTGACTGATATCTGACCAGCAGTTAACGATGACTTCTTTGAGAATGTTACGGAATGTTACGGATCTTCTGTCGATAGACAAGTTGCTGCAAATATCCCCAGATCGAATAATCTACCGGATTAAGATCGGGACTGTTGGGGGCCAATTGTCGGGCTCGATGAATTCTGGAACGTTTTCAGTCAAATAGGCGACAGTGTGACGTGATCGGTGCGCAGGTGCTCCGTCCTGTTGAAAGATGTAATCTGCACCGGACAGACGACGAATGTCAGGTAATAATCCATTCTCCAGAACTTCCTGACAATAGTAAACACTGTTCACTTTAGCTCGCGGTGTTATAAAAAGGGGGCCGTTCTGCCCAACTTCGAAACCGCAACAGAAACCATGACACTTTGCGAGAAATGTTTTCTTCCTTTCAGCAGCCGTCCAGGTGTTACATCTCGTTTTTTGCTAACACTAGCATAGACACGATCATTCTGGGTGTTTGTAGGAGTCTGTACCGTGAATATCTTCTCATCGCTAAACCATGTCCTTTCAATTTTATCAACAGTCATGCGCTGCTTCAGACGCCTGCATGCGTCCAGCCGTTTCATTGCGTCAGAGTCGGAGAGCTGTTGGACTTCACGTCGACGAAATATCTTCAACTTTAGATCATCTTTTGCAATGCGTCTTACGGTGCTTCTGGATATGCCTGTTTCGCGTTGAATTTCCCTTGGAGATTTGCTTGTACCCGGGTCATCGCCTTGACTGCAAATTAACTCGGACACACGAACAATGTTAGAGGTTGTGCGCGCCGTGCGCACCGATTTGCGTGGTTTACGACGCGAAGTTCCTGTTTCATCAATTTTCCGTATCAGACGATTCAACTTATTTCTATTCCATCCTCTGTTAGGAAACTCTTTAATCATTTGAAACGAATTAAATCCCTTATCAGTTCGCAAAATTCGGATCAAAACTCTATCATCGTGTGTCAACGGCGCCATATTGCGTCACTAATGACAACAAAATATGGTAGCTAGGGCTGTTCCAAAGATTTCCGAAAAATTTAAACTAGTACCAGTTCGAGTTTTTCAGAGCTAATACTAGCCTGAAATATCTTTAATTTGACGCATTAAGTATAAATAACTTACAAAAATTGGCTGAGTTATATGCATGCAAAGTCTGTGCATTTATGCTGGCCCACCCTGTACATAGGAGGGATAGCCACTGGTTATGCATTTTTTTTAATTACCAGAAGTATTGGGTCTTAACTAGTGATGCATATTAGGTTGTACTGTGAGAGGCGCTTTATAATTCCGTAAATAGAATAGAAATAGATTAAAATATATCCTACATTAGTCTGTGGATATTAAATTACTAACGTACTGGGTTTCCATCCCAATGCTGCTGCAACAGGCTGCGGCATTTTTCGAACAATACTGATTTAAAGCATCGGAAAAAGGTACAAGAGACCCAACAGGATCTATCAAAATCTATAAAAAAAACAGTACAGTAATTATTTATGCAAGAAATATCAAATGGCAGAACAAGTCAGGTCAATTCATGCACAATTGTTACACAAACTTCACATCACGAAATGGAATTTTTCGGAAATATAAGTTGGGCATTTTAAAATCAGTGATGAAAAATAATTTTGCCAATTGCCCATATTTGAAGGTAACGCATATTACTCTAGTTTTCCTACGACAGCTAAAGCAGATTATTTGGGAATGACAAAGTATTCGGCACTTCTAAAAAACTTGTCAAAGTGAAAATATTTCCACCGCAAGAGTATACAGCTAAAAGTAATAATCTACAGACAATAGTTGTGATCATTCTTGTAATAATGTCATAAATAGAACCTATTAATGCATGTATTTACTAGTTTTAAGTCTTCTGAAGAAAGTGTGATTCCGACACCCTGCGATTTTTGTTCAGCGTTATCTAAAAGAAAGAAACGTTCTTGAAACATCAACACTCATGGTGCACTTGAAACAGAAAATTCATGGCAGATTCTAAAACCATGGTAATTAGGTTGCGAAAGTTTGTTACTAAACGTCTGATTTTGTTAAAAACTTAAAATCATCACTTATAACGCCCATTGTGCTGGTTCTACTATTCTTTCAGACGGATGCGTTTTAGTAAATAGCTCTTACTTTGTCTTACTTTGGGCACATAATGAGGAAACAAGGTGAATGTCTACAGAAAGAAATTATGCAAGGAACGGTACCGGGAGCAAGAGCAAGAGGGAAACCAAGGAAGAGGTGGATGGACAATGTGGGCGAATGGTTGGGATTATCAACGGAGAGGTTGCTGCGAGAAACCTAGGAAAGGAGAGGATGGAGAAGAATCGTCTACAATGCGGCCAACCCTCGTATCGAGGATGGTTGAAGAGAGAGAGAGAGAGAGAGAGAGAGAGAGAGAGAGAGAGAGAGACAGACAGACAGACAGACAGACAGACAGACAGACAGACAGACAGACAGACAGACAGACAGACAGACAGACAGACAGAGACAGACAGACATACAGACAGACAGACAGACAGACAGAGACAGAGACAGAGACAGACAGACAGACAGACAGAAAGAAAGAAATAGCTCTTTAGCGCCATGTATATTAGGCTATTACACATGGCGCTAAAGTGCAGATAATTTACAGCGAAAGACGTTAATTGTTAGAATGTTGTACTCGTATAATTGACATTAACTGTTGATTGTTGTTAAGATGTATGTACACCAGAGTGCGGATATGCAATTGGTTTTAATAAAGAATAATTATACTTACTTACTTTATCAGTGGTTATTTTATTGTTATATAGGATTCATATAGTCTATGACGTTGATGTTGGAGATGGAAATGATTATTAGAAGAAGCCTAACCAACGAGCAGAATTTTTAAAGCTCAACCTGGACAGTCCAATTCTTTGCAGAACTCGACTTCTTCGTTTGTGACTGTGGTGCCACAGACCGTGTTTCTGGTTGCAACTCCGACGTCACAGTCTCTCGTACATGAACTCCAGCCTTCGACAACTGAGATATGCAAAATATTATCATTAATGCTCACTGATCAGCCAAAACACTTAAAGACGATTGTGTGCATGTGTGTATGTATAGGCCTATGCATATACAGGGTGGCTCATAAAAATGTCCCATCAGACCAAATGCAATAATTCCTCAGCAATAAATTCTGATTTTGCTACCAAAGTTTCCAAATATTCAGAGAAAAGAATGTGCAGCAATCCCTCAAAATATTACTGAAAACTGTTCATTGCTTCAGAAATTACAGCTGTTTAAATATTCTATTCCGTATTTTCAAAATTACGCAGAAAAATGGACAGTCATTTGTAATTTAAATGTTAAATTGTAATTAGAAACTTCTATTGCGCCGGTGACTAATGCACAAGGCATCAACCGATGCACATCAGAACCAAGCCGTAATCAGCTCAACATCCTACTGCGGAAAAGCAATTTGAAAGAGGAAAGTTTTCAGCCGAGAACGAAATGACAAGCGACTGAGCACAGCGTACAGACACAGGAAGAGAGTTCCTACAAGTATTTTTGGAACTCTCTTCCTGTGTCTGTGCGCGTAATCATAAGATATTTCTGCGCATATCACTGACCACTTAAATAGTCTTCTGCGTCATTCTAACGGATTTATTTGTCTAAAATGAACAATTGTTCAGCAATTTCAAACATATTGTTGTTTACTGGCGCCAAGTTTGCGTACCATCCATCTATACCTCGGCATGTTCACAAGTCTTCTACTCTCTAGCTCTAAACTGAAAATTTACCTCTTCCAGCCTACTTATGGCATTTACTGTTTGTCCGGTTTCAATGTGAACTTTGAGCTTCGTAAGGAGAGCATTATCAATTTACAGATGTACTGTGTTATACAAAGTATGATTCAGAAACAGAATAGCCAACCTGTTGTGTTTGTCCACGAATTTGTGTTTACACTGGGAATGCATTGCAAACAAGAATCACCTGGGTTGACAGCTCTATCAGCAAAGCATTCGTCACTGATTAAACAGCTGTTGTCCTGACAAATTACAGTGTTCCGATCATTTATTTAGTCATATACGTTAGGTTTTAATCGTATCGTATCGTATCTAAAAATTTGTAGAGCGCCTCTCGCAGCATAGACTATTCAGAGGCGCTTTCAGCGCGGAAGCCCCGGGGGAAAAGAAACGCCTTAAGGTTTTAGTCCCCATCATCCAAGTTGATTTTAGTCGGGAGTATTCGTTCTCTCTTTAATCGACTCCACTCCTGGATATCGTCTAATTGCCTCTCCCGTTATGCTGCTAACAGTCAATTATCTGGTTTGGTACCCCTCAGCAGCTCCAGAAGCTTGACTTCGTTCTCCTGTCTGAAAAGTTTTCACTCTTCTCTTTCTCGTCAAGTGTACGGATCTGTGTGTTACGCTTGATAGCTCACTAACCTTTACCGAACTCATCTCTAATCTCACACGCTCCTCCTATTTTCATCATAAGGTGTTTCAAGGTCATTTGTCGCTCTGTCTCCTTCTCCATCCTCTCTACTTTGGTTCATGGTTTATATGTTCTCGAATTCACTACTAAAATTCCCTTCTCATAGGTCTTCCCAAAGTTCGTCTCTCTTTTATATTCAGTCGGTGCTCAATACAGCTGCTAGACTGATAGCCCTCCTTTCCCTGGACTTTCGCATCTCTACCTATATGCTTGGTGGACTTCATTGGCTCCCTCTCGCTGCTCGCATACAATTTAAAATTCTCACTCTGATCTTCAAGGCTCAGCGAGGTCTTGCCCCGAAATATCTGGTTGACCTAATATTTCGGCCTAATTCAGCTTCGTCCACAATAGACTTGACTTATTGGTTCCTCGTATCAGAACTGCGATTGCTCATTCTCGATCATTTGCTTCAATTGGTCCTTCTGTTCGCATCACAGCTCTTCGCTTTATCTGGCAGTATCTCTTCTTCCTTCGCATTTATCAAAACCTGCTCCTTCTCGCGGGGCCTTGCGCACCGGAAGCGCTTCTGAACGGTTTACCCTACTTGAGGCACTTTACAAATACTTAAATACAATACAATACAATAAAACTACGGAGTATAACTTGCCACTGATGATATATTTTCGGAAAGCTCTACTAACGCTAACGACTGCTTAGTTTAAAACTGTCGAAGAGCTATTTGTATATGTGGACAATCAAGATAGGCTTACACATAACCTTTTCCCTCACTGTTCGTGATCTGGGACTTTCTCTTGACTCTGAGCTTACTTTGTCTCAACATGTGAACTCAATTGCACGGAGTTGTTATTATCAGCTTCGTCAGCTTCGAGTGGTCTCTTGCTCTCTCTCTCACGATGCAGTTGTGGTCCTTGTTCATGCCTTTGTTACTAGTCGAATTGACCACTGTTCCTCACTACTTGCTGGCCTTCCCCTTGGTGTTCTGGGGCGACTAGATCGAGTTCTACGCTCGGCTGCTCGGCTTATTGGACGGCTTCCTAAGTTCCCTCCTCTCTGCATACATGCGTGATGTGTTGCATTGGCTGCCTGTGTCTCAGCGGATCTCTTATCGCATTGCTGCTCTTGTCTCTCGTTGTGTTCTTGGCTGCGCTCCATCTTACTTGCGCGATCTTTGCCGCCCAGTGTCCGATGTTGCAGCGCGTCTGGTGCTTCGCTCTGCGACGAGGGGTGAGTTACTTGTTCCACGGGCTCGCTTGGCTATTAGGCAGCGCCGTGCTTTTTCGGTTGTGGGCCCTTCCATCTGGAATGACCTCCCACTTAAGCTCCGTTTTTACTTGTAAGCCATCCGACCGGGTTCTACAAGTCCCTCAAGTCTTTTTTCTTTAGTCGTGGCTGGGCCGGGAGCGCTCCTGAGTAGTTTCTTGAAGGGGCGCTATATAAATTCATTCATTCATATCGAACATTTGTATAGCGCCCTTCAAGGAAACTACTCAGAGGCGCTCCCGACTCCAGCACGGCCAAAAGGAACAGTTTTAAGGTGAGAAAAGAACGTGGGAGAGATGGTCCTAGGAACAAGGCGAAGCTCCAGAGGGAGGCCATTCCAGGTCGAGGGCCCCCACCGAGAAAGCGCGATTCTGCATGGTGGAGGTTCGAGCAAAAGGGACAAGTAGGAGTCCCTGTTCAGATGAGCGGAGGGATCGAGAGCCCCTAGCACAAAGGACAGGGCAGCAGAGCTCACGAAGATAGGCAGGAGCCTATACTCTGAATGAATGAATGAATGAATGAATGCATGAATATATATATATACATATATATATACAATACATATTCCTCAACGTACACGGAAACGGATCTGTAAACAATATATTATAATTATATAGTCAAAACCAACAACCGTCCACTGGAATCTGCGTTTGCAGGTAAATCAGATCTTTAAGTTCACAGAATAGGCCTAATACTTAAACTTTCCTGTCTGACCCATAGAACCCTAACAACGAGGATTTCTGCCTACCTTCAACTACTACCGGAACTATCTCCTTACCTCCCGGCATGCAGTCAGCGATCTGCGGGTATGGGTCTCTTGATTGAGCCTCGATGTATAATTGTCATTGGCTCTAACAAACACCTCAGAACTCACTATCACTCTTTGGTTTTTTAAGACCTGGATATAAAACTACTCTTCACCTGGCTACTGACTAACCGCGTCTCAGATTCGCATCTCTGCTTGACCTTGTGCTTGTGAAAAATTTGTAACAGTAGGCCTAATAATAAAAACAGTATATAGTCCAAAGCAGCAAGAATTCTTCAGTATATTGTTTTATAGACCAATGTGCACTTGCCTAATTACTTTTCTTCCTAAACAGCTAGCGACAACACATTATATTCGCAACACAAGAAGCGTCACTATTTGAAATATAGATATAGGCCTACTGCAAATGGTAAATGATGAATCTAATTATCGACGATCAAGTGATACCTTTTGCCTGCAGGTGTCACTGCTGGTGCACTCCATACAAACGGAGTCAAACAGCACAAAATCGAGAGTGTTGCTGTAATGGTCGCCGTCAACCGTTATAGACACATATTTCGTAGACAAGGCTGTTGTCCTGGTTGTTGCAGATCTTCTGCGTCTATGTGTTGTTGTTTCTGGCACTGGGCAACTGTATTCGAGAGCAGTTATAAACGTCCCATTTGTTTCTGCGTGAGCGTCGGTGCTTTGCTCCTGAAAAAATAATATTCAAAGCAAAATCACTGTCATATGAAAAATCACTGTAATAAAGGCAAAAATGTATACTGTGTAACATGATTGGTGTGCGAAATGGTTGTCTATGCTATTCAGTGTTCTAATCAGGTAGTTCCATGATGGGTATGTGACTATAAACGGTTGTCGGTTCAAGCCTGCCGAGAGTCTCAGTGCAACGACCCTGGGTAATTTTTTTGCACACAATGCCTCCGTCGCCAAATTTTAGAATTTGCTAGTAAACAGTATATCCTGGATGCACTAGCCCCATGTCTAGGACCCATGTATTCGTCCATTCCCGATCCAAGCGCCTAATTAAAGAAATGAAGACTTCTCTGCACTCTTCAATGTTACTTAGCACACTATGGACGACTGGATTTTCATGTTTTTGATATAGAATGAATGCTTCATTTATTCATCGCAAGCATAAGAGAATTTATAGTAGCTGCATATACAATCAAACATTTATGTAGGCCCTCATCAGGTAACCTAATATCGGGCGTTAACCTAAATGACGTCTAGTAATATTATTACAGACAGGTGCATCGACAGATAACAATATAAAGACTGCTATGCTAACATAATGCCAA
The DNA here is from genome assembly GCA_020284085.1 of Aporrectodea caliginosa. Taxonomy (NCBI): domain Eukaryota; kingdom Metazoa; phylum Annelida; class Clitellata; order Crassiclitellata; family Lumbricidae; genus Aporrectodea; species Aporrectodea caliginosa. The sequence continues at coordinate 315,186 of JACEVL010000577.1, forward strand.
AGTTACTTGTATTAAGCAGGCCTACTAATAAGTCTCATAAAGGTAGTCTTTTAAATAAACCAACACATGGCAATTAAGACCTGCAGGCAATTCACTCCGCCAACTCAGACCTGTCGGAATTCAATCAATCGATCAATACATTTTCGTTTATTTCCCACACCAGGCTGACAGAACGAAGCTTGTTACAGCATAGTTAGTTGTTTTATTTTCGTCCTGCCAATCAGTGCCTGTTTATAACCAATTGTAACTTGACAAAAACAATTTGTAACTCAAGTTCATGTAACACAGCAATTATTGCTATTTCCTTTACGCGCACTTCAGACATGTTACGTTGTGCCGTTTTAGTGGTTAGACCGATAACGTATAATAACCTTCCTTCAGGTCTGAGTGCTCTTTTAACAAGGGATTCTGCGCACACCTTTTACAAGCATATATAATTATTATTATAATAATAATAATAATAATAATAATAATAATAATAATTATTATTATTATTATTATTATTATTATTATTTATTTTTTATTATTATTATTTTTATTATTAGCCTATTATTACATTTCGAGGCAAGTTGTGTTGAGCAAATAGTCTTTAATGTCCTCTAGGCCAAAGCCAAACTCTTTCAATTATAATTGCGATAAATGGTGAATTTTAATAAATGGTAAATGGCAAACAAATGGCAATTTGTGATGAAACCATTATCTTAATTAATCTTACTGAGTTTACTATTTATTTCAGTTACAGAACTCAAGCTCGGGCCTCCTGCAGATTACTCAAATTGAACCTCTTTGTATTTTATTACGATCTTCACAGGCCTCTCTTTTCAGATTCAAATCAGTTGCGGGCGCTATGGCCCATAGTTTTGCCACTGACCTACCTAAGGCCATAGATATTTAATTTTTACGATAAAAGGCTTTCTGAATTTTTGCTAATTAAAAGCTGTATGGTAGATTACCGTGAAGCGACATTTCAACGCTGAAGAAAATGCAACACCACTTCCATAGACGCTGATGACGTCACAGGGTCGCTTGCGTACGTCACACACTCCTCCTCTAATTATGCCGGTTAAAGATGGCGGCAGATCCTGGTCGATGCTACAGTCGGCTCCGATATAACCTACCATTAACAAATCAAATCCATCAAATCAATCAAACTCTTTTATTGAAGCCATGTCAAATAAAACCACATAACATTTGAACATAAAATATCAGGATTGGCTGCAAGAGGAGTCCCAAAAGGGATCAAGATCCCGCTAACTAGGGACACCTAAAACAACATTTCAGAAATCTGAATTAGTAATAGCTAAATCCTTAATTAACAGTGTAACATCAAGTTTCATACAGCAATGCAAACAGTATAGTACATAGTACACAGTACATGATTAACACAATTCAAAACACTATGAAAATAAAGAAATAACGAAAACCTTAACTAACAGTGAAAAAGAATATCCGGCAGGGTAGATCTAACATGAGTGAGTTAGTAGGTGGGAAGTCAAGTGAGTGATAGCGTAAGTAAGAGATGTCTTTATTGCCTACATAACACAACCACCGACATTAGGTTAGAAGTCAAGTAAGTGAGAGATGTTTATATATATTATAGCCTAGATATCGCAGTCACCAACGATTAACGACTGGATAAGTAATTTCAAATATGAATTTACTAAAGGATGTTGTTTATTCTGTCACTTCTGTGGCATGACGCGTGTGTACAATAGTCAGGAAACGACTCATTTCACTGAAAGAAGAAGTGTAGAGAAAAGGCAGTCCCTTTTCCCAGCCTAAAAAGGTGTTAATGGGTATAAGTGTTGGTGATTTCACTTTCATTGCCGTGGCATATTGAAGGCGGAATGCCAGTCGCATCCCTTTCCATCCTATTTTCCAACCGACAGTGTAGAGCTAGTGTAGGCTACTCATCAAAGCTGAGTTGGCTAGGGGCGCAAGTGGAGCCAAAATATTGAAACAGTCTTCTACCATGGCAGGTATTTGGTCCTCCGACTTCGAGGTTGATATCCCAGCATTATAACCACTACCCTATCGCACCCTTCATGCACAGATAAATGACAAAATCGATAACCGAACCTGTGGTGCAAGTGCAAGTTCCTCCTGAACATGTTCCATGGCCACTGCATTGGTTGGGACAAAGTTTTCCAGACACCGATGTTAATTTGTCGTGTGTTGAATCGGAACGGTTTGTTATGCTAGCAGCTATGTTGTTGAGGCAGTTTTGCTCGAAAAAGAAGGAGTAAGCGCTTATTGAGAGCCAGTCATCCGCGATCTTCAGAAATTTAATAAAATGGCATGTTAGAGTTTGGAAATAAAATCTCTTGTGATTGAAAGTCAGATATTTTGCTATAGGTCAATAGTAATAGACTAACCAAAAGCTTCGGTGTCTCTGGGACTGCCTTAAACTGGTTATCTTCTTACCTGGGTGACCGTAGTCAGCAGGTAGGCATCGGTACCGCTCGGTCTGAATCCACACTTTGCACTGCTGGAGTACCACAGGGATCTGTCCTCGGCCCTTTATTATTTACAGTCTTTACTTCCCCAATTAGTCATATAGCTAAGCACTTTGGAATCCAATTGCAACAGTACGCGGATGATACTCAGCTACATATTGCTCTGTCACACACTGACCAGTCTGGTAAACTAAAACTTGAAGAGTGCCTCTCATCTATGTACGCATGGTTCTGTTTCAATGGTTTGGCCATAAACCCAAACAAGTCTGAAGCAATTCTGTTTGGTTCAGGCCAACGCCTGCGTTCTTTCCCTTCACTTTCTAGTTGTGTCGACCTCGCAGGCACTGCTGTGCCTCTTTAGATACTGTCAAGACACTTGGGGTAACCCTGGACAGTAACCTTACATTCCGACCACACATAACAAATCTTTGTAAATCTTGTTTCTATCACATCAGGGCAATACGTCACATCAGGTCGGCTCTAACTAAGAATATGTCTCAAACTATAGCCTGTTCACTTGTATCCTCTCGTCTTGATTATGCTAATTCCCTTTTTGTGGGTGTCTCAAACCTTGAACTCAAAAGGCTGCAACGAATCCAAAACTCCTTAGCTCGTGTAGTGATGCGTGTCCCACTACGAACATGCTCCTCAGTCCTACTCCACGAGCTGCATTGGCTTCCTGTTGAATTCAGAATAAAATTTAAATTGGCCTGTTTGACCTACAAAGCCCTTAGCACCAGCACACCTACCTATATTCATGCACTACTAACTCCTTACATACCTCCTCGTAGCCTGCGATCATCAGGTACAGGTCTTCTAGCTGAGCCACGATGCAGAACAGTTATGGGCTCTCGTGCATTCCACGCCTCTGCTCCAAAGGAATGGAATCGACTACCGCTTTCTCTTCGTAGCTCAACTTCACTTTCTTCCTTCAAAAGCGACTCAAAACTCACTATTTCTCCTTGGCTTTCATTGATTTAGAAATCTAAGTGCATATTCACCTGGTGGCTGACTATCCGCGCCTCAGATTCACATTTCGGTGTGACCTTGCGCGCGTTACAAATTTATTTAATAATAATAATAATAATAATAATAATAGTATATTAATGGTCAACAGCTGGTTTCTAAATACACGCAAACGTAAAAGTATGCATGCATACATGTAGCATTGATAGTTCATGTATGCATACATGTATACTTACATCTATGCATCCATCGAAATATTCATGCGAACATACAAACACAGATACATACATGCCATTTGAACAGATAATTATACAAAATATAAAATTAAGTAGGTCATATTTTCTTCAAGTCCAATGCGACTGTAACTGCAACAGTTTAATAATCTAGTGTTTGGATTGATGCATGAATATTTCTGGACAACTTTAACATTGATCGGCAGAACGTTGCCCGAAATGATATTTTACCTGACTTTGCTAGCCAGCTACAGCGAATGATAGGCGCATTTGTATTAACGACCGCGCACAGAGCACACAGTTTTTTTCGCTATATCCTGGAAAACCCATATCGGTTTAGCCATAAAATCAGTTTCGTCTGGCCTACCTGTATATCGCTGACACACGTAGCAATGACTGTTGTCAGGTCTGCGTTTGCGCTGCAATCCGCGTGAGCTGGGGACGACTGCAACATATCGGCGCAGTATTGTTCGACTTCTTGTTCAGTTTTCCCTTTTGGAGTTGGCCAAGTAAACGAAACATTCACACCGAAATTTGGATCGTAGGTGTAAGGAGGAAACAAGATATNGTATCTGTCTAAATGAAGAATTTGCTCAGTAATTTATTGTATATTCGTTTTAATAGATCTTCCCGATGTCAAACCGCATCAGGTTACATTCATTGCTGATAACTGGGATATGTGTATGTGTGTGAATTTACTAGCGCTAATTTTACGTGCCTTCTGGAACTCTATAATACCTAGTCATGTTCGAAACTCTCCTATATATACCGGGACTGTCTCTCGCTCTAAACTGAATATTTAGCTCTTCCAGTCGACTTATGGCTTTTAATGTTTGCTCGGTTTCAATGTAAACTTTGAACTTCAAACGGAGGACATTATCAAATTGCAGATATGCTGTATTAAGTAAGTTTGTAGGTATATCCTTTATTTAAAAACCAACCAATAATACCTAATGCAAACTCTCTATCTCGTAAAACATTTATCACACGGATGCTTTATACTTGATTTTATTTTATATTTGATGATCATTGTAGGCCTACACCAAAATGCGGTTAGCAGTTGGTTTTTCAATAAAGGATATACTTACTTACTTACTTAACTGCTAACTGCATTTTGGTGTACAAAGATCATCAAATATAAAAAAATTAAGTATAAAGCATCCGTGTGCCCCAATGATAGACGAGATAGAGTTTCCTTATAGGTATTATTCTATTGTAGATTCTGGAGCGTAGCGAGTATGAAACCGTATGCCACTGCGATGCAACAGTTGATGTAATACATGTGCAGGGTTGCTGATTTGATGTAGAAAAGAGGTTAGAGTCTGCTTTTCGGCAAAGTTGCTCGAAACTTTGGTAAGATTCCGGTAGATAACGAGACCGGACCAGTCGCCGTATAGTTGCTCGAAGACGAGTGCGTCCCTCAACCCCCACAAAACCCCACCACGCCGGGGTCGCATAGAGCATCCGCGACACTGTGGTAGCATTTGTTACATCATACAGAGATTGGCCCTTTTAACCCATGTGCTGTTAGAACGCGGATGGCATACATTGACTGACTAGCCTTAATGACAATGTTGTTAACATGTCGAAGTTGAATTGTTCTGACAAAGTGACACCTAGGATCTTCATGTGCTTTACCCTGGCCAGGCCCGCTGTAACTTTTGGAAGATCAACACCCAACCCTCTCATTGGTCGCCGAACTATCATCTCTTGATACAAAGTATCTGGCAGAAACAGAATAGCCAACCTGTTACGTTTGTCCATGAATTTCTCCTTGCACTGGGAATGCATTGCGAGCAGGAATCACCAGGGTTGAAAGCCATGTTAGCAAAACATTCACCACTGATCAAACAGCTGTTGTCCTGAAAAGTTACAGTCCTCCGATCATTTATTTAATCATATACGTTAAGTTAAAATCTAAAGCTATAGCGTCTAATCAGCTACTGATAAAAGATCTTCAGAAAGCTGTTCTAACATTAACGAATGCTTAGGCTAAAGCTGTCGGAGGGTTGTCTAAGTGGACAATCAAACTATAAATAGTCCTGTACGGACAAACTAACGATGTCTATGGTCAAAAACCAACAACCGTCCACTAGACTCTATATTTGCAGGTAGATCAGATCTTGAAGTCAACAGAATAATACTTAAACCTGTTACGTGTCTGACCCATCAAACTCTAACAACAAGCAATCCTGCCTACCTTCAACTACAACTATCTCCATACATCCTGCCATGCAGTCTACTTTCTTCGGTTATGGTTCTCTTGGTTGAGCCCTCGATATATCACTGTCATGGGCTCTAAGAAAGGTCTTAGAACTCACTATCCCTCGTTGGTTTTTAAAATCTGTATATCTAACTACTCTTCATTCATTTAATTATTTAAGAGATTTATATAGCCCCCTTCAAGATTATCTACTCAGGAGCGCTCCCGACCCAACCCCTGCTAGAGAGAAAAGTTTTGAGGTTAGAGAAGAACGTGGCCGCAAGGAAAGCAGCAAGAAGGTGTTGAAGCATGATTAGTTATCGGCCTATGTACTTGCCTAGTAACTTCTGCAGGTGATCCAGTATAGCGAAAACACATTTTATACGCAACCAAGAAAGCATCACTATTGGTAGTGTACAGAAAATGGTGTAAGTCCGAGGAAATAACAACTGATACCGTTTTCCGGCAGGTGTCACTGCTGTTGCACTCCATACAAACGGAGTCAAACAGCACAAAATCGAGCATGTTGCTGTAGAGAACGCCATCAACCGTTATAGACACTTTTCTCGTAGACAAGGCTGTTGTCCTGGTTGTTACAGATCTTCTGCGTCTGTGTGTTGTCGTTGCTGGCACTGGACAACTGTATTCGCCAGCGGTTATAAACGTTCCGTCTGTTACTCCTTCACCACCGGTGCTTTGGTCCTGAACGAAAATTACTTCCGAGTTTAAAATCACTGTAATTATGGCATAGCATGTAAACTACTTGATGTTTGTTTCCGAACTGTTTGTCTATTCTGTTTAGTGGTCTATTCAGGCAGAACGCTGGGTCTCTGCAACCGCCATGGCAAGCTGTTTACGAACACGTGCTGTGCTCCTGTCGCGAAACAGTAGAATTTTGTAACGATATCTACATAAAATCTCCCTCAACAGTGTATTTCTCGGACTTGGAATAAGTCTATCCGGATGGCTCTGCTTCTAAATAAAGTCTCGACCATTAAATTGGGATCTCCCTTATCTGCTATGCAAATGCTGCACCATACTTAAGATCGCCCCTCAATTTCGGTTGCCATTTTTTAAAACAGATTTAATAAGTAAGTTTACAATATTAGAATAAGTTACTATGTCTTTGTTTGTTCAGTTGGCTATAAGATAACTTGACTTAACACGATCTAATAACATACGCGTTGTTGCATAATTCTGAAAATAACTGTGATCGAAAGTAGACACTTTGCTAGTAAACAAATTTCACCTAGCTATATAACTATTTATTCACAGACAATGCATAATTATTAATTATGTCAACGGGGTGCCATATAGCATTGTTTTCTGAATACCAGTTGAATGCATTCTGTGATCAGTAATCTCTTTTTCAAGTCAGACATTGGTACTATCTCTTTCATACCAGCTCGCAATGGCTTCACTAGGATTCTTTGCGGATTAGCCTACCATTCAACTGATATTTGGTTACGATATTGTCCGTTTAATAATAATTATTACCTTCAAGTGGAACCGGGTGCGTGTTAATCTGGGGTGCGCTATAGCCTAGAGCGTAGCGTGTTGGACTGTGAAGCGAGAAGTCGGAAGTTCAAATCCCCACTTCGATTGCACAAGGGAGAGTATTGGCCACCCGCCCTCAGATGCCGAGGCTAAGATAAAAATGAAGTCGCAAACACGGCCCATCTTTTTCAGTTTCTGTTTGGGCCACCTCAGTAGTGGGCTGTGAGGGGCCCATAGTGACGTCATTGATTTATACACAAAACTATCGCATTAGCATTATGAAGGCTCCCACGCGTTCATGCTGGCAACAGCCAAATGGAAGATTACCTTGAAGCGGCATTTTAACGCTGATGAAAAGGCAACGCCGCTTCCATAGACGCTGATGACGTCACAGGGACGCTTGCGTACGTCACATACTCCTCCTCTAATTATGCCGGTTAAAGATGGCGGCCGAGACTGGTCGATGCTACAGTCGGTTCCGATGTAACCTACCATTAACAGATGAGATATGATATAAGTAAGTTAGTCGGGGAGCAGTCAAAAAGTAACATCGTACAACCTCTATGATTTTGCAGATGTTTACGATCCTAGCCTAGATACCAAGCTATTAAGCCTACATGTATATGATAGTACTTATCCAGCAATAATAAATGGATATGTGGATAAGTAATTCAAACTACAGTAAGAGTTTGCCAAAACATTGCTTTTACATTTGGCTTCATTGCATGACAGGTTCTTGTGCGGTATGCATCATGGGATTTATTAAGTTGATAAGAAGAAGAAATAGAGCAGTTCCTCGAGAGGCAGTCTTAGGTATGAAATTCAAGCGACTTCATTTTCTTAACCTCGGCATATTTAGGGCGGGTGACCTTTCTCTCTCTATCTAATCGTCTCTTCTTCTACAGGTACAGTCAGTGTACTCATTATAGCTGAGTTGGCATGGAATGAAATTTCGAAACAGTCTTCTACCTCTGCAGGGATTTGGACCCCTACTTCTCGATTTACAGCTAGCACGCTAACCACCAACCATTGCTCACCGCTTGCACTGATAAACAAAAACCAATTACTGTACCTGTGTTGCAAATGCAAGCTCCTTCTGAACAAGTTCCATTGCCACTGCATTGGTTCGGACAAAGCTTCCGAGACACCGATGTCAGTGAGTCAAATGTTGAATTGGAACTGCTTGAATCGGAACTGTTTATGGTAGCCGCTATGTTGTTGAGACAGTCTTGCTGGAAAACGTTGGCGTAAGCGTTTATTGAGATCCAGTCATCCGTGATCTACGAACATTTAATTAGAGAAGATAGCCTAAGATCGGACAATTTTGTAAATCTATCTCACGAGGAGAGAACTGCGTGTTTCTAATTAAACAGTCCGAAGTAGCACCCAGATTGGAAGAGCGCGTTTCCGACACGTACGCACAAACATGCATACATATTACACATAGGCTACATTCCTTATAAAATAATAATATTATTTTGACTCACTGACATCAGAGTATATTATACTCTGATAATTATATCAAAAGAAATAAGTAGTCCTATATGGGCTTCAAAGCCCATATAGGACTACTTAGAGGGGGCTGATTGGTTAGAATGCTCGGCCTGCACTATGGAGAGCACTGGTTCGAGCCTTCTCCGAGGCAGTTGCTGTGTAGGTACCTGAGCAAGTCCTTTACTCACAGTTGCTCTGCGCCATCGACGTGCCTCCGTAAGGTTGTGGGGTGCACTATACGATAGAGAGTAACGTGGTAATTTTTCCAGTAATTTTGGTAACGGTTGAGGTTGAGATAATGACTTTATTGTTGAGGGCGGGGATGGGGAAGACTTACTTGTTGCGGGGAGGGAAGGGGACGACATTGCGTCTATGAGACATCAGAGATGGGTAACTAATCGATTAGATGCTAATCGATTAGCTAATTGATTAGACAAACAGCTATTTCTAATTCTAATCGATTAGCTCTCATCTGATGCTAATTCTAATTCTAATCGATTAGCAATTTTCAGCTAATTCTAATCGAAAATCGATTAGCTGATCGATTAGATGTGTGAAAATTAAACTGAGAACGCATTAATTAAGAATGAGTTTATTAATTTTGAGTGTTCAAGAATTCCTTACTTACTTATTTATCTGAAGGCTGTTTCAAACCTGCAATGATCTGTTCATGGTTATTTGTCCATTCTGCTCATGCAACTCTGACAGATTTGCATGCCTTCATATTCTTGATCTACAGCATCACTGTGTTCCTGCAACCTCAGCTGCTATGGAACTGATTATGGAACTGATTATGGAACGCGTATTTAGTTTTGTGGCTACATCGTAAACGGTAGGCGCTGTAGGCTAAGTAATGCACTGATTCAAGACATGCTAATTGCAAAATGCTATAGTGAACTTATGCAGTAGCAAACTAGCAATGTCTATAATTGCAGCATGTATTGACTGATGTGGTGTTGCTTGCTGGCTTTTGGACTGTTCTCACACATAGCAGTTTTGCAGCTTTATAATTATTGTAATAGGCTACAGCTTTAGGCATTGTAATAGGCTAAAGCTTTAGGTATTGTAATAGGCTACAACTTGCTTTAGTAACTTGCTGTGCTCTGATTGGACAAATTCATGAAGCAAATAGTATATGTATCGAACTATCGATTATCGAAATCTAATTCTAATTGCTAATCGATTAGCTGCTGCTCATTCTAATTCTAATCGATTAGCTAAAACCTTTTGCTAATTCTAATTCTAATCGATTAGCACATTTCAGGAGCTACTTCTAATTCTAATCTATTAGCAGTTCTAGCTAATTGTACCCATCTCTGTGAGACATTCTCTACTCTATACTCACAGCCCTCTTAGTTTTAAAGCAATTTGCCTATCATGCAGCTCACTTAACGAGACTGGAACTGCAGAGTCAACTTATTAGCTGTTTGTGCAGGAAACAGCCACAAGGGAGTGACCAAGATATAATTCTTCAGTTTCTTAAGTCAATTTTATGCCAGGGGCGAAATGTCAAGATTTTATAATTTGGTTTCGTTTGAAACGGAAAGTCCAATTTATAAAACTGGCAGTATGAGCTGAAAATTTGACTCTACAGAAGTAACAGAATGGAGTGATTTAGAATCAGAACGAGTTATCATGACATCCAAAGTGTGACACTTATTATGCACAGGAAAGGTTATGATTTTTTGCATGTTAAAACCTTTCAACATATAAGACCTGCAAAAAAGTAGCGATTGGCTAAATGTACATGCACGAATATTAAAGTCACCCGTAATAACTATTTCAGACGGAGAGGAAATCAAATACTCAAGCAGTGACTCACAAAGTCAGTCAAAGAGAATGATGGCTGTGTGGTGATGCAGTTGTATTGTAGGCCTATTGCATTGAATTCCAATGCAAACGTTACTGCAACAGGTTTGCGCTTGAATATTATTTGACAATATTTGTATTCATCATTTAGAACGTTACTGGAAATAGTCTGTCCCGTTTCCAACATTATTAGCCAGCTTAATGGAATAATAGTCCTACTCGTAATAATGAAGGCAAGCAACATATAGTGTAAAACCAAATCAGTTTCGAGTGACCAACCTGTATATCACTGGCACACAAATCAATTATTGCTGCAATGTCTACGTTTGCGATGCAATCCGCGTAAGCCGGAGACGACTGCAACATATCGGCACAGTATTGTTCGACTTCTTGTTGAGTTTTCCCTTTTGGAGTTGGCCAAGTAAATGAAACATTGGCACCAAAATCTGGATCGTAGGTGTAAGGAGGATACAAGATATCGTCATCCAGAATGAAGTCATGGTCAGCATTATTGTTATCATACAACGACGATAACATTGCGGCAACTGACGTCACAGGACAAACTACACCCGGAAGTCCAGTTTCCAGGAAATGGTTTATTCGGCATTGATACACTCTTCAGCGCTGGATCTGTGTTCGAACATATTGGGTAAGTGGTGTTGCAACCGCATCTGGTCGCATTTACATTGAATATAGAAGAACAATTAGGTTGGTGTCTAAAGTAACTTAAGTTGTCTGGAATTCTGAAAAAAATACAATACAAACACAGTTTAATACAAACGATGTAGGTTCATGTTCGGTAAATAACATTGCGGAATGTTTTGCAAAAATTGCACAATTTTCAGGCACCATTAAACATTCGTCATGCTATATATTATGACACAAAGACGACGATCAGTTTGGATTTAGGGACGATTGAAGAGCAAAGATTAACACAAGAGCTCTTGTAGTAATATAAAGAAAATAGTATCCTACACGGCCAGATATATTTATGTTAAAATTATTTCATAAGGCTACTAAAAGGTGTCCTGTATTCGATCCTCAGCAACCTTGTGGAGCCTATAAATCGAGTTGTTCAAACCATTCCACCAGGAGTGGAGTTTGCTAGATTGCAATCAGTTTGAAAGCAAACCCAACTGCCCTTTCTCTGAGTAAACAGCACATATATGAGTAGCGAAATGATCTTCGTATACCAGGAGACCGCCAAAAGGGGAAACATATGGATAATTATCACGAACTCATGCTTTTGCATTTGCTCTTCTTTGGATGGTAACCAAACATTAGGCCTAGGCCAACTGTCAATATCCGGCGCACAGAGTCATGCACTATGAAAGGAAGTTGACAACTAAAAACAGGCCTACTATGGCACATCGAGCCAAGGAAGAATTAACTCCTATTATTATTATTATTATTATTATTATTATTCAGGATTATTATTATTATTATTATTATTATTATTATTATTATTATTATTATTATTATTATTATTATTATTATTATTATTATTATTATTATTATTATTATTATTATTATTATTATTATTATTATTATTATTATTATTATTATTATTATTATTATTATTATTATTATTATTATTATTATTATTATTATTATTATTATAAATAAATCTATAACGCGCGCAAGGTCACACCGAAATGTGAATCGGAATTAACGCTTTTTAACCTATACACCATAACAGAAGTTCACCTGTATAGTGTAAAATTGGCTTAATAGTACTGGTATTTAGTAAACAAAGATGCAGCCTAAATACTATAATGCCTTCAGTAACCATTGAGGCGTTTAAGCATCTCTATTCGTCCCGTTAACGTTAAAGTCCTTCAGAAGAGCATCCGTAAGACGCTGGTGCGTCCGGCGCGTTTAACGTTTTTATAGTTTAAACGAGTGTCCAGCAAACTGCAGGAAAAGTGCGTATGACAGACACTAACCGGAATGTACATGATACGGTTTGCACATTCCGCAATGTTGACCGGTAACAATGCTGCGTCACCTGCTGCTACGGAACACAGTGCAGCTAAGACAGCCGGAGTCGTTTGCTGTCCACGGGCGAACTGCTTAGGCGGCCCGAATGTTCTAGGCTGCTGATATACACAGAGCAATGCGTAACGGGCCTTTAGTCCACTATAAATGCACATAACCGAATTATGCACATATATGCGATATGCAATACCCAGAGTTGTCTTCCATTGAAATATCCTATCGTAAAACGGGAACAGCCAGCTTATAAAATTTTGCACATAAGCGAATTATGCATTCGTTATGCACCTAAGTGGCGTCGACTGTAATGCCTGTGCATATGCTCGCAGGGCCACCTAAGCTGTCCTGGACGGTGAAATTTAAATATTACACAATGCAGGAAACGCGTGAGCTCTTACGCTTATTATATGTCTACCTGAATCTTTCTACATTTGTCGTGAAATCATCATTTCTGTTGCCGTTGCTATTTCCACACATGGAAGCGGAATCCGTTTTACCATGATACTCTGGCGGCAAAAAAACTTGCACGTTGAACCAAGGAGCTGTTAAATCAACTTCCACTCGAAGACCGGAAGGCATTCGAACCTATGTTGCATAAATAATTGTATCACAAGACACATCTATTTATTATATTTCTCTATCCAACTATTCTGCTGACATGGATCTATTGTATGTGCTAGAAAGTCACAGGCAAGACATTTCTATGCATATATGAAATTTTAATAATAATAAAAGTAAAAATCACACATCTATTCCAGCGCGTGTCAAGTTTGCACACAACGGTATAACGCCATAGCATTCAGAGGGACTTTCATACACAACACCGGGGACAAGGACCAAGAACCATACTGTAGTGGTGATTGTTCTTCGGAATTGCTTCTAGAAGCTTCAGAGATTATTCCTACCTCTGGCGAAAAAATAATAAAAGCAATATAATAATAATAATCACAACAATTATAACAGGCAAATATAACAGCAGATATATAATAGCAATGTGAATCTGCGACGCAGACTAGCCAGCCCTCAGATGGCAGTGCAGTTGGATGGTGAGAAAGAAAGTTAGTACGCGTTTCCTGAAGATCAAAGATTTAGCCTAGTTGGGTCCTTCTTCTTTGAGCGTCGTGGAATAAAAAGAGAATCAATGACAGTGACTAAACTGGTCAGAAGACCCTTACATAAAGTCGGAGGTAATAATAATAATAATAATAATAATAATAATAATAATAATAATAATAATAATAATAATAATAATAATAATAATAATAATAATAATAATAATAATAATAATAATAATAATAATAATAATAATAGGCTAATAATAATAATAATAATAATAATAATAATAATAATAATAATAATAATAATAATAAAACCTTCAAACTTTCATGCACAACACCAGGGACGAGGACCACGAGCCATACTAGGCGTGATTATTCTTCGGAATTGCTTCTAGAAGCCTGAGGGATCATTTGTACCTCGGGCAATAAAAACTAAAATAATAGTAGTAATAATAATGATAATAATAATAATAATAATAATAATAATAATAATTTACATTCTAAATAGTTAATATTCTAGTCCCTGAGGGATCCTGTATACCTCGGGGCAAAAAAATAATAATAATAATAATAATAATAATAATAATAATGATAACGATCTTCTTTTTTATTTATTCAAACTTACATGTACGAAGTAAAATTTCTTGATATAGTAATAACAGATTATAACAAGCCCGATAACGCATTGGATAACACACTAGCACAGAGATCAAGAGGTACCGAGTTCGAGCCCCCGTAGGGCGGACATGCTTTGTAGGCTGCTATTAGCGCCGTGTATTGCAGGCTGTCTGTTCTGTTACTAGTTAAGATTTCAATTGCATAACTGTACACTGTAATCATACTGCGTTTGTCGGTTTGAATTAATAAAGAAAATGATTATTATTTATTATTAACAGAAGTCGAAGTTATTTAACTATATGGCAGCCTGCAAGGAGCCCATCTGTCCTACTGGGGCTAGAGGGTATCGAACCCGCGTCGTTCTGATCTTTGCGCCAGCGTGTTACCATTCAACGTCATGGGTACGAGTAAAGACAAGGAGTGGCTCAATGTTGTAAGGTGGCTTCTGCTAAAATATTTTTACAGTGCATACAAAATTTCTGCAAAACGTATTCACTTACGCTAAAGAAAAGACCAGTGCCATCCATATAAACTGTAGACGAATCTGCTGGATCTTGGGAGAGAAGACGAACAACTATCGGACTCCGATAAGTCCAACCCCATGATCCTGCTTCACAAATGCTTATCTTGAATGCGCTGTTGCCTTCACGAACAATTACGCCGCAGTTACAGGCAGCCCCGCCACATGTTTCATGACGGACCTGGACCTGTTTGTAAACACCATGTTTAGATTAAATTTCAACTCTATAATTAGGCCTATAATAGATATATATATATGCGATGAGGATAAAAGGACACGTGATATTCTTCACTTTATATACCATGAATGAGATTGCTGGTGGCCAAATAACGGAATTGTCTACATCGACTTGCCTGCATTTTCTTACCGTGGAAAGTGAAAATTAATCACCTGCTAAACCAAAAATTGCACAAAAGTCCCGAATGTATGCACCATTCAATTATGAAAATCGTTGAATTTCGCCACTGGCAAAAGGATGGCATAAAATTGATATAATTAAACTAAAGAATGATATCTCGGCATCTTCTTTATATCTATCACAGTTCCAATCTACGTAAAGTGAGCAGGTTCCTTTTCAAGCTCGAAAGAAGTAGAGTTCGACTCTGCCATTTATAAGGCTATGACTCGCCAAAGTAGCCTAAGTGGCTCCACTATCATCTTCCTTCAGATGACACTATAGGTTATGTACCACAGTGCAAACTTGATCTACGAAAGCTGCATATCTAACTGATTCAATCGCTGAAAGTTCTGCATCACCAAAAACGTTGTGGTTAGCCATAAATAAATAGTTACATCGGGAGAAATTGAATTTGCCCCCTACTGTTTCTGTGCTGATCCTGGAAGTAAATTCTTGACTTTTCTACAGACAAAATTATTTGAGCCGGTTCCTCTGTGTTGGATAAATTCCTTAATTCAAATTCTCCATCTTCTGTCAGCCAAAAACTCGTTAAGAGGTACGAGAACTGATCTTTTCCTCACATTAAAAACCTGTCTCCTTTACCCCATTCCTACGTCTCTTCTGAAAGAGTGTCGTGATATCCTCGATACAACCATTGATAATCGATGCGATCATCAATATCCCATTGCACGAGGGATCCTTCCTATTTGCTCACGTCAAAGTTCATCCGTTGCTTAAGAAACCTTCTGTCGATCTGACGATCAAATTACAGACTCATCTCAACTTTGATTTTTTTCTAAAACCTTCGAACCGTTGATCATGATTCGTATGCAATATTCCATACCACCCAGCTCCATAATCTCTCTATTTCAGACTGCTTACCATTAGTTTCATCCAGGAAAATCAGCACTTCTTGCTGCTCAAATGACATCGCATACCCTCTACGAATAAGGGTATGGTGACAGCACTTGTCATTCCTGACTTGTCTGCTGTTTAAGATACTGTGGCAATTCTCTTCTTCTTCGTTGTCTCAAGCGCTGGTTTGGGATATCTGGTCCTGCACTGAATTGATTTAGTACCTGTTAGTCCACACATTCAATACTTAAATGGTGTTATTAGTTAGGCCTTATTCATCTAGTGCTTGTTGTCTTGTAGTGCTCCACAGGATTTCATGCTTGTTCCTCTCTTATTTACATTATGCAAAACACTACTAAGAACACTGCTCGTCAATCAGTCACTGGGATTCTTTTTCTACAGCGATGATACTAAAACCTACATCAAATTGTCAGTCTGCTGTGTTACTCTTCTGTGCAGCTCTTGTCCACTGCGTTTGAAGAGATGCAGTCGTGTGTGTCGTCCAATAAACTTTTCCTTAATCTATCGAAAACTTAGTGTGTTACCGTAACTCCAGAACTTAAGAAATTTGAATGGTATAATTATGTCTACGTAACTGGGTGACTCTCGACTGTTACGTTGGGAGACGATGCTCGCAATTTAGGCGTTGCTTTCACTTCTACTGTTTCTCTCACTGATCAAGTAATTCGTATGTGGAAGTCATCATATTATTATACAGTATGCATACATTCGTTACATATGCAAAATTATTCGTTATATGCCCATGTTTGCAAGGATATGACAAACGCATTATTTTCCAGTCGCCTAGATTAATGTAACTCGCTTCTTTCGGGTATGAAGAAGTAAAACACGCTGAAGCAGTAGAGAGTTTAGAACTCTCTGGCTACAACCCAAACTAATGTGTTGCCGTATGAATATATAACCCCGCGCTTAAATCTTTGCATTGGTTCCATACAGTTCAGCCGAGAATTTGTTTCAAACTGTAGCTCTTAGTTTATAAAGCATTGAACTCTTTCAATACTCACAGCCACAGTACTTACAATAAGTCATTATACCCCAGACTTACCATTATTTAAGAAGGCCATCCTTCCCGGGTCATATCTAAAACTAGAATTGTTCTTGGTGAACAAGCCTTATCGGTTGCTGGGTCTAGATTTTGGTGCTCTTTCCCTATAATATATATATATATATATATATATATATATATATAATTATGCGTCCACTCTGCTCAGTCGCAACTTAAGACTTAAGACTTCTTTCTCAACTTAAGACTTACCTTTTCAAAACACTTATCCAACATAGGGCTGATCTTCTCGATTATGGATTTTTGTTGGTGCATTGTGAACACCGGAGATAGAATTATATAATATATATACAATTACATTTACAACAAATATTGTTATTTTACCAGAGGTGTATATCACCCAAGGGCGATGTTAAATCAATCTACACTGTGTCCACGATAAAGTAGATCACTAGACTTTGTAAAACATCTTGGTCAATTGTAGTACTATAGGTACTAAATTTGGTGCACATGAACTTCAGTCCATTCTATCTAAACCCTGAAAATTTTATTACAATTGATGCAACGGTTACGAGGATATACCCTTATGAAATTGGGTGGTTCAGGAACCAAGTTACCAACACGTAAAACGCATCGACAGATGCGTGCGCGGCTGATCATCCTGACTCAGCACCAGTTCTCCGACAGCATTGATATTTGTTTGCGTCCGTGGTTTTGTTTGCGTCTCGTGGTTTCCTTGCAACTGATCCGGTTGTGGCAATCTTTCTTAACAGCTTGCTGACACCAGCTAGGGACCAATTTTTCATTGGAAATTCTGTAATGAGTCTCCTACGCCATACCCCTTCGTCTCTCTCAACTCCTTGATTAAAATCTTTTCCTCTGCACTGAAAACCATTTCTTTACAACCAACTACTGTTACGTAAAACAGGTCTCGTAGTGTAACTGTTTCCGAAAATGACGCTTATAAACAACAGCCTATCCCTGCGGTAGCCAGAAAAATGACGTAATTCTATGCGTTTTACGTGTTGGTAACTTGGTTCCTGAACCACCCAATTTCATAAGAGTATATCCTAGTAACCGTTGAATCAATTGTAATAAAATTTGCAGGGTATAGAAACTATAGATAGAATAGACTGAAGTTCATGTGCACCAAATTTAATACCTATAATATTACAATTGACCAAGATATTTAACAAAGTCTAGTGATCTACTGTATCGTGGACACAGTGTAGACTGAAACTCGTAAATAGTCAGCAGAGAAAGAAATCTTTGTGCAGCACCTAATATGTCATTCCTTATCAAAGTATGCATGTTTGCACAAATTCACTTATATGGCCGCAGTTTTGAGCACCTTCCAGTCCCAGAGTGCTGCAGACATGGCTGATTTAAAGAGATGCGACTTAACATAAACAGAATAAGTGGATAAGATTAGATGAGTCTCGACAGCGTACCTCCATGGGTTGCTTGGCGTTCATTGTTTTCACAAGATAGAAGTCTCCAACCTGTAGGTTGGTGAATGCACTGAAATTCAAAAGAAAATTTTATTATCCGGTTGATCGGCACCTACTGGGAAATATGTTGTTCCTGACAGAATTCTCTGTATTTGACCTGCCTTCATTCATATGGTCCCTCCAGTTGGCACTCTGTATCCCTTCGCATAGGCGTAGCTACATGGAGGCACGAGGAGGCAGTTGCCTCCTCTCGCTTTTTTTATATACTGGAAATTCTATTGACCAATGACCCCAATGACCAGAATTTTGCCAATGGTCTGTGAAGTTGCCTCCTCTTGAATTAAAGTCTGGCTACGTGTCAGCCCCTTCGTGCTTGCAACTGTCCCACAGTCCAGTGTGTTTACAGGTCTTCATTTTGCCCGGCTTCAATGTACACCTCTGAATTTTGTAAGGTGGGCATTGTCCAATTAAAATCGTGTTATACTGAAGGAATTGTTTAATGATACATGTCGCAAGTAGGGCCTATAAGTTTGCATCTAATTTTTTTAATCGACTTTCCAGATTCAAGATTAGAGGTCATACTACGAAAATTATCTATAAAAGACAATAAGACGAATGGTTCGAAAATTCATTCGAAAGAGCAACAACCTACAATTCTGATCGACGTACAAGTCTCTGTCATTGTCCTCTGTCTATGCAAGATTTTAAAATAAATTCGAGATAAATGATTTGCGACTATTTGAGCTATGAATTAATGTAAGCTAAGTTTCTACTGCATCACTTCACATCATTTAGATTACATTAGGTTAAGACTGCAATCGATTAAATAGGATTAGATCGATTTCGTAAATAAAAAAGAGATCGCGTAAGGAGATAAGCTTAATGGTCTTTGGCAGTAGGCCTACGATCTGACGGTTTAAGTGGGTAATGGCCCTTAAAACAAACGGACTTGCACTTTTGAGAGGTTAATAACGTGCGCCTTATAAAATCCTAGATGCATGCGCACATACATTGAAAGTCAGAGCATATAATAAGAGAAGATAACTGTAATAATGTATTATCAGTTGTAAATTAGGTGTAATTGTAATCGAACATTTATATAGCGCTGCTCAAAATCAGCAGCGCTCTCGACCTGCTTCAGTCAGGGAAAAACATGTCTTAAGGCGTCTACGGAACTGGGCAGGTGATAGGGCTAGTAACTCAAGGCGAAGAGATTGCGGAAGAGAGTTCCAAGCTGATGGGCCAACACGTGCAAAGCACCTACAGTGGGCCGTAGCAGAGCGCATGCGAGGGACAACCATAAGGCCACGGGTCGAAGATCGCAAAGAGGCCCTCGCAGGCAAAGAGGAGACAAAGGTGCAAGGATACCTCAGGTAGGATGGGGCCACCCCAACAAGGCAGTTACGCATGAGGGAAAGGATTTTGAATTGTACCCTTTATTTATTGGGATGGACAAACAAACAAACAAACAAACGGAAGGACAAACTTTGAGAAATATAGTATAGATTTATAGCCTGCATAATATGTATACGTACATATTTATGTGTGTATGCATCTGTCTATATATCAAATCAAATCAAATCAAATCAAATCAAATCAAATCAAATCAAATCAAATCAATTTATTGCAACCCAAAAACATAACAGAAATATATATCTAATTGCAACTCAGAAAAAACATAGCAACAATATATATCACATAACGACATAAAGAGAAAAAGAAACCAGGGTAGCAAAAGGGAAACCCAGAAGGGATATGATCCCGCTTAAGTAGGGTCCCCGTGCCTTTGTATTCTGTAACCTAAATTCATTATTGGCCTGTGAAAGAAAGAGAGATATAATGGTAAGGGCCTAATTAAATCAAATCATTGCATGAAAAGAAAAACTTAATTATAAACTTAACTAAGAACTTAACTAAATGCGGCTTTGTGCCATTCACGGTAATGTGAAGATGCTATGCAGATAAAAGAAGATAAAAGAAGGTGTGTACGTAATCTTTTTTTCTTCACTGGCTCCCTATCCCGCTGTTGGATAGGGAGCCAGTGAAGGGTATACCGAATATAGCCTGAGATATGGGCAAACTTTGGAATGTCGCCTATAAGCCGAGCTGCTGCATTAAGAATAGACTGGAGTTTGTGAGTATTAGAGGCAGAGAGTCCAATGTATGCAGCGTTCCCAAAGTCAACCCGAGTGCAGATCAAGGCGTGGATCAGAGTAGTAATGGCATGCAGTGAAAGAGAGCTGCGAATGGAACGTAGTTGACGCAGATGGTAGAAGCAAGATCTGGAAACCGAGTTGACCTGGTCAGTAAAAGAAAGGGAAGGATCCAAGACAATTCCCAGATCACGAACAGAAGAGGAGAAGTGGATGTGGGGAAATCTGAGAAGAAGGGAATCAGTATCAATCTTATTGAGCTGAAGACGGCCACCAAGCCATATGAATTGTGTCTTGTCAGGATTCAGCAAAAAAACTAAGACGAAAGAACACGAATTTATTCTCACGCGTTATCAAAGGTAGAAAGGTGAGGATCGCTCACTGATTGGCATTGTTTATATGGTATTGACTGTGGAAGAATAGTCATCTGTTAACAGAAAACATCAACTGCCATTACAAATTTGCAAGTTAATTTATTACTGTTTCCAGCTGTTCAGCAGTAACCGTAAAACGATATATATACAACAGGAAATGCAGCTTGCATAATAAAGAGTCTAAGCTGATGCACCAAAATTGCTAACACTTTGAAAACTAAACACTTATGGCTGTTGGCGTTTGGATTTATAGAAACTTTCTGGAAGTCGTCAACGGAAACGAACACCACATAAAGAGGTAGATGAAGATAGAGTTAAGACACTTGTTAAAAATTCTCTACATAAGAACTCCTCAGAAATGTGGTCCGTGTTTTGGAAGCTAAAGCATAAATATTTACACATCAATCCAAACATATAATGCACATTTTACTTCCAAACTTGCGTTTGCATTCAATGAGGATGGATGTTTGAGCAAGTCCAGAATGATTGCCTGGGATGTCATCAAATACCTGGGCTCGAATTTGTGTGATCTTGCTGCACTTAGGCCTACCATCGTCGTAAACTATCAAGCAGAATCATTTGGTTGGACTCTATGTATATGCGGGAATCTAGCTTTTGTAGTTTCATAGACGCAGCTTCCTTATTGGAGAAATTGCTGTTAATAATTGTTTGCATAAAATAGACGCAGAAATGTCTCTGAGTGGTGTCTCTTAACCCGGCTCTATACAAATCTCCGATTACAATTACAAGAAGAAGAAGGAGCAGCACCCCAAAATTGACACACTTAGAAATGCTAACAGAGCATTTACGAAATTTTATGATGCGCTAGTGCATCCTAGTAAGCGAAACGGATGCTTACGAGAAACGGGTGGGATCAAGTAGTCACGCCAAAGCGAACGCCCCAGCGCCGACACTTCATCATCTTTGTATTTTTCGAAGACTAGAGCGAAGGAAGTTTTCTCTTGCGTGACTCCCGGCACAAAATAAACGGTCACTGATGCTGTGTCGCCACCTGTCCATAATAGAATGCACTGCACCGAGGACGCATTATAATCCAACATTCGGAAGCTGTATCTGCAGCAAGTGGAGGCAGCATTGGGGGCTTTATTGGCGCAGTGACGACAGGTCAACGGAAGAGTTGATTTAAATGTAACGTTGAAGGTGGATCCATTGGTCAGACTGATGCTGTAACTCTCGGCGGTGCTCTAAGACAGGTAACAATCGGATTCACGATATTTAGCTATACGTTCAGTTACATTTACTAAAGCCGTTAATATGTGGCATTTGTCTAACTATAAGTGAAATTAGAGATCTCAGTTAATCACGCTATTTCACGCAGTCAAAAGCTATAATTCACTTAGAATCCATGCCTTTTGCTGATGACATTCTAACCGCACAAGTTGCTTAGTGTGTCCACAGAGCTATCAAAATGTTACAATTTCAATTTTGTAGTGAACTCCTTGAGGCATCATGGTCAGCTGCTAATACATATAGGATCCTATGACGGATACAAGTGCAGGTGGAAGCCGCGAAGGGACTGCAGCAATGTGTATGGGGAAAATGCATCCAAATGGAGAAGTCTGAAGCAAAGAGGGGAAATATTCCATTTCTCCGTAAAAGCTGGAGAATAGTTCACACTGCAAAATGTAAAACTGATATTGACCAGCTGAACTGCCCCTGCCAACCCTGACCTTTTTCGAACAAGTCCGTGCGAAAAGGATCACTGAG
The DNA here is from genome assembly GCA_020284085.1 of Aporrectodea caliginosa. NCBI lineage: Eukaryota > Metazoa > Annelida > Clitellata > Crassiclitellata > Lumbricidae > Aporrectodea > Aporrectodea caliginosa. The sequence continues at coordinate 338,017 of JACEVL010000577.1, forward strand.
CCAGTTTCTGGATCATCGACAATTAGTATTAGCCTAAGATATTATTGTAACAATAAACATTACATTTTCCGATAACTGTGTAGAACATTATGTAGCGTCTGAAAGGGAATAATACTATGTTTGAGATATATGCATAATAGGCCCAATACTATGCAACTGTAAACAAGACACTATCAAAAGGGCATCAACAGCGAAGCAGCAAAATGATTTAAACAGACAGTCGACATAATATGATTTCCAAACACATGCGTATGCTACACGTGGGCCTATGGCAAATGCATGTACTGTATATAAGCTGTATGCAAAAACATGCGTGCATATGTGTTTGTAGCTATGTATGCATGTAGGTTTATGCATGAAGATAATGCATGTGTTAATGTATTAATAACGTCTTTTTCAACCTCGAAAGCTGCGTAATATTTTGCCACACTCCTCAAGCTCGAATTAGTATTGCTGTCACCGTCCCAGAAGGACTCCGCTTGGCAGGAAATCTGTAACGTACAAGCACAAATAACTCATTTCAAATTCTGAAAATTTGAAATTAAGTTGCTATAATTTCAAACGAAAATCAATGGAGCAGTCAAAAGGTGTGCATGACAAGCCATTTTGTGCATATTATTAAAGAGTCATAATGAAAGAAATCAATCTAATCTGAACTAATCGGCGAACTTTTATGGCGTGGTTAGAATAATGCACAATGCCTCAATGGATGGTTGTTTCTAGGCAAATGATTGAGAAAGGCAAAGAGCACAGTATCGTTCTCGCACGGGGTACATGAAAAGTCAAAGCATCGTACGAAGTGCAAAACATTCAGAACAAAACACTACAATGCCAGTAAATGTAGACTAAAAATAATCGAAAGTGAACCATACCTCTTTTCCAAGTCGTCCTCTCAGATGTGTTTCATTCAATACGGCGACCAAGCTACTATCTGGGTATAGGATGGTTGGTTGAAGGCGTTCCGGACGTATGTGTGTATATACATCAACGTCCTCCAATGGCAGCCCATCAAACAGAAACGTTACACGGAATCTCGCATTAGAGTCATTCGGTTGTCGGTCATATTGGACTTGGCAGGTGAAGTATATTTCTTTGCCGTATCCACTGCCGTTAATGTGAGGACCGGAAAATATTGGAAATGCCTTCATTGGTGGAAAATAGTCTGCAAAAATAAGAGTATTGCAAAACAGACTACCAGCTTTTACTCCACGCGTAAGGGTGCTGTTGTACATGCAATTAATGGCCTCCTTGTGAATGTATCTAGGTTGAATTTGGTCCTCGACTTGTTTTAGGAAACTAGCCATCTCTCTTAGTTAAGAACTTTATTAACTTGGCGAATGACTGAAGGTTCAAAATGTTTCTGTCTTACAGTCAAACATCTCAACAGGAACAACTGTTACAGTAGCTCACAGGTTGACTAGCCCATATATCCCTCGAAGAAAACCGGTTTCACGGTTTCACCACCAGGTCAAGTAGACATGCATAACCAAAGGACTGATGAGACCTTCAGAACACCTTGACACACCCAGTGATGGGCACTAACTAATTTTGTTTAGTCAAACTATAACTATTTTTCAACTAATATAAAAAAGTTTAACTATAGTTGGCAATTAATTCGGAAATAAGTTAACTAAACTAAAAATATTTAGTTAAACTTTTTCCAACTGTTAGCAAACTTTTTTCACAAACATTTTCGCAATGACAGATGTTAAGTGAATTGTAATGATGTAGAGCGTCAATGATAATTTAACTTTCAAACTATGTAATGTGTACTAGACAAAATTCCTAGTACAGTTCTACAAGAAAATCATAAAGAAAGTTGTCTATCGTGCATTGCAATGCAATTGACTTGACTCGAGTACTAAAACCAGTTACTCATGACTATCATTGTGGAAGATAGTTGATGATTTTGTTACTTAAACTTTCTAGCTAATAACTAAAAAAATATTAATTAAACTTTAGTTAATAAATAAAAAAATTAGTTAAACTTTGGTTTTAACTAAACTATTTTTAAGTTAAACTTCTGCCTTAACTAATTTTTTTAGTTAAACTAAAAGTTTGCAACTTTTTAGTTAACTTTTGCCCATCACTGGACACACCTTAATTACCACTGTCTGTGTAGCATCACGCGTCACCTGAATTGTTAGCCTACTTCCATAATAAACAAAGACGTGTCATGCAACAAGCAACACAGCAGTTGTCCCTTTCATATGGGTTGTTTTCGTCACACGTATGAAATCATCATCATCGTTACTATCACCATCGTCATCATCATCATTATCATCTCCTATCACCAGCCACTGAAGAACTTGGGCAAAGGCAGTAATCTCCGACTAAATCCATCCAAGACGCGAGAATTAATCGTCTTCAAGAAGGGACGGAACCGAACACCAACTCTCCCCAAATAATACTAGGCGCTCAGCGAATCAATTTCATTCGTGTACTTGGAGTAATCATTCGCTCAGATCTAAGAATGGCCCTGTACCTCACTGTGACTGTCTTCCTGCGCCTCGTCCATGTATGCCCTTCGGGTCTTGCGCCTTTATGGCATCCCGCCTTTTAGCTATCTAAGAGATCGCAAGAATGACCACAATCGCATTATTAATGTAGGCTAGGCATCACCGGCCTGGTGGGGCTACACGAACGCAGAACGAGGATCGAACAACTACTGCAGAGGATGAAGCTGAGCGGGTTTCTTCCCTCAACGCCCCAGGTGCGGAACAACTGGCCGCCGCCTCTGCGGACGAATCCCTATTCAGGGCTATCATTCAAAATCAAGGCCACGTGCTCAGAAGATTCCTCCCAGAGCCTCAAAGAAGCAGTTATAATCTCCGACCTCGGGCGCATGGGTTTACCCTGCCTCAGAAAGATGACACTGTCAGGAACTTCATACCACGGCTCCACTATAGGAACATGTACTAAGATCTAATGAGAAGGGCACGGGAGGGTTTGGTGGCGAGTTCACATGCGGTAGGCCACGTATCCATGAACAAGCCGATAACTGTTTCCATTTTTGTTATTAAGTTGCAGCTGTGTCAGGTTGATTATTTTCAATAGACGAATATTGACTGATTGATCATTATAATCGCCAACAGCACAACAGTATCAATATTATTATCAATATTCTAGTCTTCTTCTTCTTCTACCGCCGCCGCCGCCACCAACACCTCTTTCGTATTACACTCCGATGAACTGTTCTTAAAATTGTAAAAATTATATTTCTCTCTGATATAACACCTTCAGTAAGTTTTCATTTTCATTTACTTTCCTACTAAAACCTAGGATCGCAAAATGACTCGTGATCTACCAAACTGACGACTTGTAAAGCAAGAAATAGTTGTATATAAGTTGACGGGAAAGTAGGTTTATCGTGTTGGGCTTAAGACAATCTGCCCTTACTTAACCTGGTAGACGATCTTGAAATCTAAATGTAACAGCAAGAAAATATTATTACTGACGGATACTTACTGACACAGGAAAATCCATTCCAGTAGTAGCCCAGATTGCACACCTCTTTGTCTCCAACACAGTACGATAGGCTGCATCCCAGAGGAGATTTTAGCTTGTACAAGTAGTATCCTGGGCATCTGTGAATTTGTATCGTGTCCATCCACTGGCAAGGGTCACCGCCGTAGTTAGCGCAAACTGTTGCATTTGTGGTTGTATAGTCTGCATAAGTAATGAAATTCCGACGTTTTATTTAAGAAAAGTATACTCCTCTGGTCTACTATAGTAGACCAGAGGAGGAAGATCTTGAGAAGCGTCATGCAAATAAAGGCCTCCAAGTGAATGAGTACTAAATTTTATTTGCATCGTTACAGTATAAGTAAGTTAGGGCCTACCTGATGTCCGGCCAGGATTTTTAGTTCTGTTTCATGGAACAGATTAACAGTCCTTCGCCGAATTGTAGCCTGCTGTTTGACTCGTTTGCTCTTAGTTTCGTTAGTACTGAGCACAATAAAATTAATATGAGGTAATAAAATATTTGAAGTATTCTCACCAGTTACTGGATGAGAACCAAGTCCTCTTATGTAGATTGGGGCCTCTGTTCCACAATGTAGCTCTGGAACAGGATCATTAGCCGCTCTTTCAACAACTGCATCTCCCGTATAGGATAGAAACCTAAACCACGTCCCTAATATGCAAACAATTCATTAAAACGTGTAGGCCTATATGGTAATTGTTATTAAGATTTTACCCGAGGTACAAAACGAGGTAAAAAATAGGGCCAATGATAGGCCTACATTATTATTATTATTACAATTATTATTAGGCCCTATTATTATTATTATTATTATTATTATTATTATTATTATTATTATTATTATTACATTTTTTATTATTCTCTCAAGTGTATTGTTATTATGTTGAAATGTTGATTCACTAAGTGTGAATGAGTCCACCACAACTCGGCCAATGGCTACCCCGACATGGTTCCTCTCTTATCCCTGTGACCTAACTTAAATTTCTTCCTCTACTTCTACTGTTATAATTATAACTAATCTCTGGTAGTTCGTGGCTATTATTAATAATGATAGTGGCGAGAGAGTAGACGCCAGAGGACTCAACGGTCTGGCCTGCAGAAAAACTCTGGCAGACAACAATGACACAACATGCTGAAGGACATCATAATTATGGAGATCGTTTGGAAATGCGAACATCCCTGCTGTGAAAGAACCGTTGGTCCTCACCGGAGAAAATGGCAAACGACCAGACGGCGTGACACTTATCCCGTGGTCATGCGGAAGAGTTCTCACTTGGGACGTGACCGTTTCGGGCACATATGCGAGATCACATCTGGCAGTAACATCAACTGGAGCAGGTAAGGCCGCAAACCGGGCAGCCGCCGCCAAAAGATCGAAATATGCCACAATCATCCAAACACATTCTTTTATGGCGGTAGCGTTGGAATCCAGCGGTTCTTGGATTTCAGAAAGACTGGATTTTGTGTTGGAATTAGGATGAAGGTTGACCGATGCAACCCATGACACACTCGAGACAAGCTACCTGTTCCAAAGACTCTCGGTAGCTGTCCAACGCAGGAACACCATCTGCCATTCTTCAACATAACCATGTTTGATAATTTTACTTTGCAATAATAATAATAATAATAATAATAATAATAATAATAATACATAATAATAATAATAATAGATAATAATAACAACGGGACATTAGGGCCACGAGCCATACTAGGCGTGATTATTCTTCAGAATTGCTTTTAGAAGCCTGAGGGATCATTTATACCTCGGGCAACAAAAATAAATAAAATAATAATAATAATAATAATAATAACAACAACAACAATAATAATAATTATAATTACACCAACAATAATACAAAATATCATCATCATCATCCTCACCACCACCATCATCATCGTCATCGTCATCATCATCATCATCATCATCATCATCATCATTATCATCACCATCATCATCATCATCATCATCATCATCATCATCATTATCATCATCATCAACATTATCATCATCATCATCATCATCATCATCATCATCATCATCATCATCATCATCATCATCATCATCATCATCATCATCATCATCATCATCATCATCATCATCATCATCATCATCATCATCATCATCATCATCATCATCATCATCATCATCATCATCATCATCATCATCATCATCATCATCATCATCATCATCATCATCATCATCATCATCATCATCATCATCATCATCATCATCATCATCATCATCATCATCATCATCATCATCATCATCATCATCATCATCATCATCATCATCATCATCATCATCATCATCATCATCATCATCATCATCATCATCACTAAAATTTGCAATAACATGCACAAAGTCATATGAATGTGAGGCACACAGAAATTTTAATTGCTTAATGTCAATAAATAGTCATTACAAAGAATTCATAACAGAATCAGTTTAGTGGAGTTCAAACATTTGTAATTAAAGTAAGCATCTCATGTCAACATTACATGTATAATAAATAACCATAAAGCTTTATTAACAATTAGAAGTAAGAAATTAAGAAAATCTGGTGAAATTGAATTACTCTTTTATATTCACGTCTATAGCATAATGATAAAGAACTGTGATTTTAAATATGTGACTATACATGTATTTCTTTAGTAATACTTAATTGCAATGTTTGAAAATTCAAAGTAGAATAGAAATAAATTGTTTATGATATTTTCTGCAAATCATTGTATAACTTGCCTGCAAGTATCATAGATATTAATAGCTGAGTAATATTATGATGTCAAACAATGAATATTAGCGACATTATAAAATACTCTTTAGACGCCTTTAAATGGTGACATTTGAACTCTATCAATACTTTGTTTTTTAATTGTATTGTACATAATTTTGAATTGTCGTCAACGGCCTTTGATGTCATATGATGACGGTAAACTTTTGAATAAAAAAAGTTCATTATTTTCTATTTTGCATGTATTTCCTGGAAGAATATTATTATTCCTGCGTTAAAATTCCAATCAAGGCGCCGTGTGGATACCAAAATATATGACAGTAAATTAAGCTTTTTCATAAGATAACCGTCATATGAAAAAGTTCGTTCTTCTCAAAGAAATTCTGCCACTTAGATCTTCTCTGTATCTGTTCGTTTATTTTAAAAACAGCAGTTAAGTAGGTTAGGCCTACAGACAGTAAATATTTGAACCCGGAAGTATGTACATTAAATACTACATTCATTCATATTATTTTTCTTCCCTTTAGTGGATTAATGTTAAACCAGCCGGTGTTTTATAGTGAAGGGCTGTTTATAAGTGACACCTACCGACTCCACATCCACACTATAAACTGAATGATACCGTGCATATTGCACACTAATACCAAATTAACACTTAAAGTGCAACAATTTATGAGTTACTGAATATGATGTATATACTGTGTATTGATACATGCAAACAGTATTGCGGTGAATTACATAATTTTGCATAAATGTGAAGTATTTAAATGAATGCGACTAAGAGTACAAAAACAATGAAGTGGTTTACTGGTACCTTCAGCTATTCCGATATCGCATATCGGAGTATCAACCGCACTGTCAAGCAGAACTTGTACACTTCTCCGTGGGTTGTTTATTAACGTGTAGCTTCCTTCGTCACAGACTTGAGTCGTTACAAAACTGAATAAACCTGATTACAACAAGTCAAACATGAACTTTTTATATCCACGTTGATGTCAGGGGTTAGGAGTTCGACGCATAGGGTGAAATTAACCCCTGTCCCTTTTAATATATCAGCATCAGTCGGTCTTACCTCCCATCCGTGGCCTCATCTATTCTCCATATTCTGCAGACACCCTCTGGACTGAGTTTGCTGTATGACAGCCAATTAAAACGGATTGGGTGTATGACAGCCAATTAAAACGGATTGGGTGTATGACAGCCAATTAAAACCGACAGGGTGTATGACAGCCAATTGAAACCGACTGGGTGTATGACAGCCAATTGAAACCGACTGGGTGTATGGCAGCCAATTGAAACTGACTGGGTGTGTTACAGCCAATTGAAACCGACTGGGTGTATGACAGCCAATTGAAACCGACTGGGTGTATTGCAGCCAATTGAAACCGACTGGGTGTATGACAGCCAAATGAAACCGACTGGGTGTATGACAGCCAATTGAAACCGACTGGGTGTATGACAGCCAATTCAGATCAAAGTACAGGTCAAAGTCCAAGTATGACACAGACGGACAGACGAAAAAAACGGACTCATACTAGTACAAGACTGGGAAGCCAATACATAGACCGGCTTAGGTAATGACGGACTAATAAAAGGCTGCACAGCCAATGCACATTATGAGTTCGTCCTTGCCGTCTGTCCGTTCTGTGTCTGTTCGTCTAAGCCTGATGTGTAGGCCTATTGACTTGCCAGTCTTGTACTAGTATAAGTCCATCTTTGCCTGTGTTTTTTATATGACGTAGACAACCCAAATTAATTTGAGCACGCTTTGTTCCCAATACACTTGGGTGGCCCTTACACTGCTTGGTTTGAATTTTCTGTCATACGCCCAGTAAAGTGCAAATGGCTGCCATACTTAAATGGGTTTCACGGTGATAGTCATACTTGGACTTTGACCTATACTTCAGTCTGGATTGGCTGTAATATGCCCAGTCGGTTTCAATTGGTTGCCATACGCCCACATACATGTAGCTAACTGCTGGTATTGATTTACTCCAGCTTGCTCTGGTTTTCCCTGGGATAACTTTTCATTGACGAACCGTGACCTGGTGTCACCCTTGATAGAGAACTTAGTCTTTTCCAACATGTGAACTTAGTCTTTCTCCAGCTCCTGCTTCGAGTGATTTCTCGCTCTCTCTTTCACTCATGACGCTCTAGTGGTTTTTGTGCGTGCTTTCGTTACTAGTCGAATCGACCACTGTTTCTCGTTGGCCTCCCCTTGTGATTCTGGGGCGACAAGATCGGGTTCTGCGCTCGGCTGCTCGGCTTTTTGGGCGAATTCCTAAATTCGCCTCTGTCTTGGCCAACATGCGCGAAGTGTTGCACTAACAGCCTCTGGCTCAACGGATCTCATAATATATCGGAATGCTGCTTTGATTTCACGCTGCATCCTTGGCTGTGATTATTTTACCTGTGTGATCTCTGTCGCCCAGTGTCTAACGTTGTAGCGCGTACGGCGCTTCTTTCCGCGACGAGGGGAACTCCTAGTTCCATGCACGGGATCTCTTGGCTGCCAGGCATCGCTGAAGCTTTCTCGGTCGTAGGCCCTCCATCTGGAACGACACCTCGTCGGAGCTGCGCTTGCTACTCTTGACCAGTCAAACTCAAGTCTTTTTTCTTTAGCCGAGGCTGCGCTGGGAGCGTCCGGACTCGGTTTCTAGAAGAGACGCCTCATAAGTAATCAGAAGGAATGAGTGAATGAGTTATCTTGTTAGATAGTAGAGTATCTAAAGATGGAAGCATTAATACAATTATAATACTGCAAATCTACTGACAAATAGTCAATAGTCATACCTTTATAATAATAGTAATAATTACCCTGTAGACATACATTTGAAAATTCTTATTCCGTATAGCTTGCCAATTGCCAAGAATAAAAAGAAAATCTTCTGAGTCGGATGAGTCAGACCGAAATAAAAGTAACTTTAACAATCCAACTGTATGAAAATCGCTATGGGGAACAATATAAGGACAGCATAAGAGAACATGATGTGATGCAAGACTACATTATCGCTATGATCATGACTTGTTACAGCAAGTGTATAATGGCTTCTTTTGTCATACCTCCAACGTCCATTCTTACAACACGAGAAGTTCTAATTCCTATCGTCGTGACTTTGCTCGTACTAATACTCAGTGATGGATACAATAGTATTTTGAAAAAAGATTTCTAATTTCAAAATAGAAAATATATTTTATTTCTTTGTATTTTCAAAATTTTTAAGTTTTTGTAAAAGTATTTTCAAAGTACTTTTGAAAAGTATTTAGTAAAAGTATTTTCAAAATAGTTTTAAAAGTATGTTGAAGAATTCAAAGTACTTTTTCAAAATACTTTTCTAAAATACTTTTCAAAAGTATTTTTGAAAAATAAATTTTACAAGCCTTCTGCCAAAGTTATTATTTTAATGTTATAATGCTTAAGACCTTGACTTACAACGTGACATTTTGAAAAATTAATAATATTCTGGTCACCGTATGCCTACTTTTGAGTTTGTTGCATCAGTATTATTGTATCAGGGCTCTGATTTTATGTGAAGAAAAAGACGCAAAATAATACATCCTTGTTTGCATTAGAAATAGGTAAATTTCAAAATATGATTGTCCTGGTCACAAAATCAAACTTTGAAGGGAACAACAGCCATTTTCCATACTTTTTGATGCATTAGCAAGTAGGAAATTACACTTAGCCTACTATCTGGGAACATAAATCGTGTTACATAGTGTTATATAGTTAACGTTATCATAGTTTTAGAAAAATTACGAACTGTATAAAATGATACAAGTTGAAATAAAATTTATACGAACCGAGTGAGATCAGTGTCCGCAGTAGCAGAAGAGGAGGTTCCATTCTTTGTCTTTCACTGTGTGGTCCTTTCAAAGTCACCAGCGATTCGCAGTCTTGAAGCCGCAGCTTCTTAGTAAGGTAACCATGCAGGTTAGATGTAATATATAGGCCTTTTCAGTGACGCAAGAATGTGAAGTTGCACCGTCAGCAACCACTTCAAATAGGGATTGCCAACATTACTTCAGAAAGCTAGTTAAAACTGATATTTGTATGATGGCCTTGGGTCCTTAAAACTTAAGTGACCATAATCTAATACATATGATCATTATTTGTTTCAAGATTGGCCGGGCCTCTGTCGTTTAATACTTCAGTGCATCATAAAATGACTAGCCTACTCAGGCGATTAAAGCGACCGAAACTTTCTTCCTGTTCGAAGTCACGTTTTACTAGTATAGACCTGGACGTATGCATGCAAGATGCCTGCCGGGAAACTGCAAATAAAACACTCGATCTCGCTGCGTAGTCCGACGTCAGCCGACAGCAGTTAAGAATAGTTATAGGCCTGCCGAGGTAAACAGTTTTCAGTTTCTAATGAAGTGTATACGGACACTAGGAAAGACAACCGTTCGTGTTATTCGTTTTTCTACAGCTATGGCGGCAAGGCGCGTGTTTCAACCATTCCTAATTCTAACATTGGTTTCAGGTAAGAGGACAGTAAAATCTGCACATTTTTGATTAAATTGATATGCATCTGATTGACAACTGTAAAATATTTCCTCGTTGTCCGCAAAGCATGCATGTTCAAGATAATTCTGCCGAGTGTGGTTAAGTCCTCACTGCACAGCATATTTATGTTTGTGTTTATAAATACGATCCAACAATATGCTACGTTAGGCCTAGAGCATTATTTTGCTACCATCCCTTAGAAAATGCGGCGCTGCTGTTTCTGATGATCATGAGGAGGAGGAAGAGGAGCAGGAGCAGGAGAAAGATGAGGAAGAGGAGAATAACAATGTTGATAGCAACAATGATGGTTTTGTTGATGATGATGATGATGATGATGACGTTGATGATGATACTTATAATGATGCTTATAATGATGATGGTGATTGTGCTGCTGATGATGGTGATGATCACGTTGGCAACCACATTAATTTTTAAGTAATTAATAACTTCTATAGAGCCAGTATCGGATGCGCAAATCACCAACCCATGACACATCAAAACCATAATCAGGTTAATATCTAGAAGGTCAGTCCGTTCAATCAATCAATCAATCAATCAATCAATCAATAAATCAATCAATCAATCAATTAATTTTATAAGCGCCTAATTCAAGGGCTTCTATCAGAGCGCTCCCAAGCCAGGCCGATCATGCACAAATCATCAACCAATGAACACAGTCAAAATGAAGCCATAACTCAGGTTTCACGCCTTAGCGCCACACCTTGGAAAACCGTTGGATGATGGTGATTACTGGTAAAGTTAATATTTATTATTATCTCACTAAAATCTACAATACGCCCTTGCAGTTCTGCTATTAATAAGGATTTTCAAAACTGTGATTCCAGGATGCATCGGCGTGAATCCGTGCACAGATTACGACCTCATATGGATGGAATATGGTCGACGAAGCAGCGACTTCAATTCCGAGGACACAGCCACGTCAATTTGCGACACCGTTCTGAGTGACGGTAAGCTTGACATCCTTCAACTCTTCCAGATAATCAATCAATCAATCAATCAATCAATCAATTTTATTGCAACCCTTTGTACCAGTACAAGAAAATTATAGGTTAAACAAGACATACAGGTAGTAAGAGGAGCCCCAAAAGGGAAGGATTCCCGCTAAAATAGGGACCCCAATTTTCTAGATACAAGTTAACATGTTGCCAGCATGTATTGCAATACAATGCATTATGAATTTGCAAAAGTTAAACAGAAGAGAAACCAAAAATAATGAAAATAAAGACTTAACTAACAATATGCAAGTATCTAATTAACAGTAACACAATAAAATTATTTAAGAATGCCATCATTTAATAGTTGGATACGTAATAATTTTTTAAAGCTCTGGAGGTTGCACGCTTGTTGAAGGGAAGAGGGTACGTCATTCCATACACCAATACCACCAAATTTAATAGAGAATCTACGGGAATTGGAATAGGCACTAAAGGTGCGATATTGATACGTCGTGAGGGATATTGATTTGATAATGACAAAACTATTTTGCAAAATGTCTTGTTGTTGAATGGATTAGAGACTAACACGTCTTTTTGTTCTGTTTTTTTATAGTGGATCTACTTTGTTTTCTCTTTTGTTCTTTTCTATGCTCATCCATTCATAGTATTTATATAGCACGTCTACAAGATAACTTCTCAGAGACGATGCCAGTCCAACCCCGGCGGAAAAGAGCAGTTTTCTAATGCTAGTAGAAAGATCATGCAGAATTCTTAGTTAAGACGACGCGCAGATTCAAAGGGAGCCGGTTCCATGTACATGGCCCGGCAAGCTTATAGTATCGGGGGCTGAAGGATTATAGTGCGTAAGTTTCATGGCGTCATGAGTGTCGGTTAGAGTCAGGTTAGGCGTCGTGAGGGTCGGTTAGGGTCAGGGTTAGGGTTAGTGTCGTCATTAGAAACCTCGTACCGTCATGCTTTCGCTCAGCATGCCCAAAGATAGCCTACTGTATATTCTTTCCCCCGATGCTATAAGTTACCCGATGGCCCAACCACCATCTACCAGGAACACCACGGACGTAATAATGCAGTGGTACGTTTCGAATCAACAATCCACCGAGAGTGAATGTGGAAGCCATTCAGAGGCAGTACTTAGTGTGGAGACTATGCCCTACGGATAACATTAATGCTGTAGGCATAATGTGCCATTTTCAGCTACCTGGTATCGATTTGAACACGACGCAGGCAACAGACTCATTGAGACACCCGTTGAACCTTGGCACTGCGGGACTCAAGCTCCAATATGGCTGAACTCTGGAAGTGAATATTTCGTTTACCAACTGGCTGTGCCACCTGGATGTCCTGTAGCATACTGTGTCGATGCTGCCAGCCGCAAGAAGTGCATATCACCTCTCATGTGGCTTCCAGATGAATTCAAGTGTGGAGGTATGTTAATCAGACAATAATACATATTCATTCGACTTGTCAGGTCGGCATTCATCTGTTGCAGAACAAACAGTTGTGCTTGCTTGCGGTAGGCTACTCCTACTTACGAGTGCCCATTGTCTGTTATTTCTGCGGTTATTCAACAGTTTTCGCGAGGAGTGATCTTGCGGATTTATTTATTGCATTTATTGGTTTCAGATTATGTACCTTACCTTAGTCCTTCCCGTGCAGGACTGTACATCGGGCAACGCAGTTTTCCATTCTTCCCTGTCCTTCGCCACCTCGATAGCATCCTCCACCGTCATCTCCAGGCATCTCAGGTCCTCTCGAACAGTTCCCATCCAGTTCTTTCTTGGTCTTCCTCTCCCGCGCTTCCCCTGCGGAGTCCAGTTGATTACCTGGCTGGCTCTTTTATCACTATTCATTCTGGCCACGTGTCCCATCCAGTTCAGTCGTTTCTTTCTGATGATGTTCTCTAGCTTATCCTGCCCTGATTATGTACAAGTAAACCATAATATTCTGCTATTGCAGTTACAATAACGAAAACCTGATAACCAACTGATAGCCCTGTAAAATGTCAGATTTACAACTATGTACCGCAAATCAATACTTATTGTATTGTTTTATTTAACAACTTAACCCATTAGTGTCCATTGCTGCTATTTGCTAACAAACGTATGAATTTAAGTCTAACATAAGTGAGTTGTGTTATTTAGTTGGCGTGGACACTGGACAGCATTTGATAGTTAAATACAGTAGTCCCTGTAATATATTTTAGCCTAATCATGAGTTTGCAGAAATTTATGTGTGCGGTAGCCATCTTGAAGTTGCGGGTTTTAGTCAACATTCGGTTGCGTCTGATTTCTCGTCTGCATAAAAGGTAAGGAAATTTAGTTTCTTTTAAATGTATATGTGATGTAAGTGTAACATAATGTAGCTACTGGCATGCCAAAGGTGCTTGTAAAAATCAAATGTATTGCGGTGGAAATGCTTAGTAAGTCTCTTATGTTCCCAAATGGGAACATTGGACACGAGTAGTAGCCTACTATGTTTCCATTTGGGAACATGATGGAGAAATGCATTGAGTGATTCAAGGCCCCGCATCGAGTGCATTACCACTGTCCATATTTATAAAAGTATACGAGATAAAATTAAAATGTTTAGTTTAGTAATCACGCTTTTTGTATAATGCTCTTTTCAGGTGCAGAAAATAAAGGTCTCCTTGTCTGAGGTGATTGCCATTTTACAGTCTGATGCAGATAGAGAAAATGATAACACTGAGCAGTTTGTTCACCTATCAGAGGCTTCAGATGCAGTGTCTGCTGTTGATAAAGATGTTGACACAATTATCATCCCACCAGAGACAGTGGATGGTGTGTCCAATGAAGGGTGTGTGGAAAAAGATGGGCTATTGCTTTTGACTCTTCCATCTGCTGTTACAGGGCCAGTTACTGCTTTTGTGCATAGAGGTCCAGATGATGAGAGTCGAAGTACCATGTTACTGCCATCATGTAATTAAAATAAACATTGGAGCAAACGGATACAAATTGTGGGATCTGGCATCTGACAATGTTAGAGTGTAGACTTACTGTGGGAAAATGCCGGAAACTTCCACCACCAAGCGCTTGGGCTGAGCCACCTTTCTCTACTGAGCTGTGTTACCAACCCGACATGCCATGAGGTCTACTTCGACAACTTATTCATGTGATAGCTGTGAGATGGCACCACAACTAGCGTGTGACGGCCATTAACCAATTTCATTGCACTAGAGCCATTAGGTAAAGCGAAACGATGGAGCTCAGCATAAAAGTATGCGGTTGATAGAACTCAACAAGCTGCACATTAGAAAGTACAATCTTCACATGGATGTTGTGGGCATTCTGAACCCTTCATGTCTAACCATCACCCGTGTTTCGCTCCAAGAAGTGTGCTACTCTTTATCAACGGTTTGAACAT
This sequence comes from Aporrectodea caliginosa, assembly GCA_020284085.1. Taxonomy (NCBI): domain Eukaryota; kingdom Metazoa; phylum Annelida; class Clitellata; order Crassiclitellata; family Lumbricidae; genus Aporrectodea; species Aporrectodea caliginosa. The sequence goes on from JACEVL010000577.1 coordinate 353,098, forward strand.
GGCTGTTGCGTCTTCACACTGAAGTCTGTGGATTTTAGTTGATCACCTGGAGTTCCGGTGGCAAATTGTTTAAACAATACTATACAATGGTGGTCAAGCCTCCAACAGCTCTATCAGGACCAACTAGCCACTCAGCCAGTGACATTCGCTACGATGGAGCTGACCATCATGTGGTTCAGACTGCACGACAAGCACGATGTCGCTTGTGTAAAAAGAATACAATGCTGTACTGCACAAAGTGCATGGTTCTACTTCAACTACATGTACTACACCGAACAGCAGTCTCGCATTTGAAACAGTATATTGTCAGTCTCCTGGAAGGCATTATAGAGAAACACTTAGAAAATGTAGAAGTGTCTGATCATTGTATTTCAGAGGTTGACACTGCTTTATCAGTGACATGGCACCTCTGAACCTCTGAAAACTAGTTACTTAAATATGCATTGATACGCGTTTTTATTGCTCTAGCAAAGCAGCCTGTGTTGTGCATTAAGAGTTTCTATAAGGCATGTAACATGTGTGTCGTCTTTATCTTTGCTAACATAATAATTGATGATAAAAAGCCATTCATAAAGGCAGTATTCTGTGTAGAGTTAACCCATAACGACGATAAAAAAGTATGGGCAATATATCCGCGTACGTATATATAGGCCTATCTGCGCTTATCGTAGGCCTATGTGAAGTTATGAACCCATTTTGAGCTTATTTCAAAATGGATTGACATGAGAAGCCTATTATCTGTTGCACATTTTCCAAATTGAATATTCAGAGGAGCGGTAGCGATCAGGCTGAAGCGACAGTCGTTTACAAAATTACGATTCATTTACACGAAATTACGACACATTTACATTTGTTTACTACATGTTAAACCAAAATTTTACTGCTGAAGAACAAATTAAGACATCAACGGCCGCACCGACTACAACTTCGAGTTTGCCCATTTCGAGTTCACCCACAGAACTTCCGAGTCCTGGTTGGAGCAGGTGGGGACCGTGGTCCGATTGCACGAAACCTTGTGACTTTGGTCTACAGACGCGTCGCAGAACTTGCGGTCAACTGCCATGCACAGGCGATGCAACTGGTCAGCAACAATGTGCCATGTCAAACTGTAAAGGTAACTTTATTCTAAAATTTGACGCATATATTTAAAACTTCTCTAATTGAAAGTAGGGGAGTTTTTCAACTTTTACCTGAAACAGAGGAATTTTATTTCATAGAAATGTTGGTTCTTCGTAGTCTATAATACGTAGGCTAAAATATATTGGCCTATACCTTCCTTATGTCAAGCACCTTTTTCATCTGGAAATATAAAGCTTTGACCATAGGCGTAATTTTCGTGTGGTACGATGGGCTACCCAACCCACTTTTAAAACCTTTGTCATTATTTTCAAATTATCATCGCTTTTTGTCGTTTTCATAATAATTACTTAGATTTGCTTAAGCTAATTCATTTCTGCAACCAATATTTCCTTTCATGAGACTTTCGTGATTTTGGTGATTATTTAACGATATCCTACTCAATAAGTATGCATGAGAAACGAATGAACCCTCAGGTAATTGAATGTTTTGTGCAGAACTACCGGAAGAAAAAGATAAAGGGATAGTGCTAAGTCTGCTGTCTGCGGATGCCTCACAGGATACAATGCTGAAGGTAGATCGAAATAATTGAATATATTGAAATATTTGACTGAAAATCACAAATCAAGAGTCTATACAACATAGTCTGTGACTGGAAAGGATTTGAAACAAGTACTCTGGAGTAAAACCACAGCCTTAAGTTTACATGTTTTTTCTATTACATACAGGTTGTGGAGAACCAGCAAAAGATTGACACAATTTTAAGGAGCAGCATCAACAGCATCTGTTCACGAAATGCCTCATTATGCTGCGGATTTAAAATTGAAAGGTGCGTAACTGTTAAAAACAGATATTGAGTGCCTAAGCAACAATTCATAGGCTACTCTATAGATAACTGTATGGATGAAGAGATTGTGCTTACATGTATAGTAATTGGGATACTACTTTGAAATTGGGCTGATGCATGGTGCCTTAGACACCGGCGCAGTTGAAGTTACTAATTACAATTACAATTAAACATGAATTGAATTCTCTTTTACTGAGCAGTCTAAACGTTTGCATAAATAATGCTCGAACGCTTGATACTGTCGAAAATACTAATTAAATTTCTATGAGGATACAAAGGCCTAAAGAGAATTTTCATATATTTAAAGACAGATAAAGATGATTATGTTCATAATTCGTTAACATGAGTAGGCCTACATAATTTTACTGTGTTTTCGAATGTTATAGCAGTTCGTCTTCGATCGAATTTGTGACGTCTAATGACATCTATGCCGCTAAAGGCTTTCCGAAACCTAAATCGGAGGAAACTGTGCAGTTAGTACTCGAACTGTATCCTCACTTATTCTTTTACACGTGCACTTTCTTTAATTCTTTTATACAAGCATCTCTTCGTTCTTCTATTAAGTCCGTGGGTTGTGTCGATTGCATGCACGCCTCACTGTGTTTCTCCATTCGGTTCTTCCCAATGCTAGTTTGTTCAAGTTCAGTCGGATACATTTCCTATGTATACCTACTGAACGTGTGAGCAAAGGAGCATTAAATATTTTATGTTGGAGTGTGTTCCTAGACATTATTCTGGAAACTTTCTCTCTTCGCTTGACATCTCTGTACTACTACTCTGAAACGACGCAGCCTTTGGAAACATAATTATGCAAGTGCCCATGCGATCATCTTTAGATTAACGCTTTAGAAATTTAGAGTTCACGATTACGATTATTTCGAAAATTCGAAAACGCACTAATATAACCCTCATGATTTGTAGAAGCCATTGAGCTACTAGCGGGATACAGGTACTGCATCTAAATGATGTGCTTCATTTGCTGGTGGTCTATCCACTAATGCTATACATCTGACCTAATCTTGGAAGTATTCCAAAGCAACCTCAGACACGTTTAGATTTTTTCGAAATACTGGTACTGGTTAACCCGAGCCACCGTTGATGTTAGGGGAAGGTTTGACTTTTACTCTGTGATCTGACCATCTGTTTCAGCGCTTTTATGAGGTACTTAAGATACCTTTATAATTAAGTGTCTTGATAGTTGATACACACATTCTAATAGCTGTTTCATTTCCACTGCATTTTTAAGTTACAAAATAATCGCCATTATCAACGAGGTTGTCAACCAAGCAACTTGCAGCAGCGATTCGATACCTGCCAGAGCGAGGCAGGTTCGATCAACCGATTCCAACTTTGTTCCATATGAAGTAATGAAGATGGCAGCTAGAAACAGCGTTTCTGGAATTCTTCAGGCACGTATAGCACGAAAATTAAGTTGTGATTAGATTTTATGTAAGACTTAGTGTCAGCATTAACGTCCCTGGCAGCCATAAGATATTGCCTGTTACTAGCCTAAATAAAATGTACCAAATTATTTTCAAGACCTTACCTGATAAGCCGTATACGTTATCTGGCTATTGGGAATGGAGAATGCACTTTTGTAGACGAAGAACGAGTGACAGAGCGAACTTATCGTATATTCTTTAAATATAGGTTTGTGTGTTGTTCACTAAATTCAAATTTTTTGTCTGCCACAAATTTATAATCTCTCAAGATGTCTATGATGCCGAAGAAGCACACATTTAAGCAATAATCTAGTCAAGTTGAAAGAGAACTGGTATTTTCAAGCCATTTGTTGTGGTTCATTTCGCTGGTAGATTAGACCAAATTCACTGACAGAACTGCCAGATGCCAGAGTCTTCTAGAATGTCCTTTTCGCTGGGCTTTGTGTTTTGTGAATCTGTCTTGGTGACTTTTATTTGTACGACTGTGTGGCAGTCATTAACTATCATGGCTTAGGCGTATTTTCAACTTGCGATGAATTATTCGACAACTTAGTTTTAGTGAAATTTATTTTCAGGCGACTGGTCTAGCTGTAAAAGATTACTTAGATCCAGCAACTTATCCTGATGACAGTCAAGAAGTTGGTCCTTGTCCTGCAGCCACCTGCATCGTTCCCATTGTTGTCTGTTTCGCCGTTATTGCTGCCGTTCCAATGGGCATAATCGTCGGTTGGTCCATGAGTCGCATGATGTGAGTACTTAAAAATTACCAGTTTTACAGATACGTAAACTGTGATGATACATGTATGTTTACAGATCAGACAACGTTCTGTCAACTGTGTTTCACAAACGTAGGCGTTTAATTTTATTATTTCACGTTGATCATTCTAGATTGATGCTCTTAACGGATTACAAGGGGCCCATTACAATATTTCGAGACCAAACAGGTTTCATTACAAAGCAGTGTCTCATTTATGACTAATTGTTTTATTATGAAGCCTACTTGTCTTTAGTAAGCTTCAAGTTGCACTGGTCAAAGACGCCGCGCAGTAGGCTTACCCGACTTTGCATACACTCAAACTTAATCAAATGTTGATATATAGGTCTAGACTAGGGACCTCGAAGTTTATGTAGGCTATTTGATTTCAAAACGAATCGGACGGCAGTATTCCATTTGAATCGAAAATAACGTCACGATTCGAAAAATGATTAGCCCTTGGTTTTAAATTAAAGAATTATTTGTGTTATTTTATTCTAATTAACTTAATTTCTAGTTTAATTGATTTTAAACTAAAAAAAGTTGTGATATTAAAAGTTATTAGGCCTACATTGATAGATCTATTATTGATAACTGTGTCACTGTGGTACGCCTGTGCTATCATGCAAGTACACACAACAGGAATATCAAACTGGAACCCACTGATTCAAATCGAATCGAGATTCAATTTGAATTCAAACCTTTACCCAGATTCTATTCGAGATTTGAATCAAACCTTTAGCAGAAAATATGTGATTCACAGGTCCATAATACAGATCTACGCATAATTTTATGTGCATAATATGCACCTGGCAATTTGTATAGCGCATTTAAGGAGCTCACAAAAGCGCGTGACATTGCAGTCTAGCAGATCTAAAGAGGTGCGTCTTGCGATATTCTATTATTCCTTGAAATGTAACAACAGTTAATTTTATGCAATTTTTACTACGAAATAGCTTGCCGTTGCATCCCATGCGCTAGGTATTTCGCAAAATCCTAACGCATTTAAAATCGGTTTTCTACAGGAAGAAATCAAAGACGGGACCGTTATCAGGTACGCATTTTTCAAACAGATAACGCTTATTATCTATCTATCTATGGAATTTATATAGCGTCCCTTCACGATAACTACTCACAGGCGCTCCCGACCCAGGCCCGTTCAAAGAGGAAAGTCTTAGATAGTGTATACGCTCTTATGGCTTATGCCTTAACTTATTCCCTTATGCCTTAACTTACACGCTAGTATGACCTATGCCTTAACTTGCCCATTCTTTTACTTTAATGTATGCTTTTTATACCAGAACTTACACGCTCTTCATTCCGTTCTGTGGTCTGAGACCGTTATGGTTTAAAAGACCTTAGCAAAAACGCGACGTTGTGTTATTTTGCAGCCTTGTAATATTTTTCGTGCTTTTTAAAAAAAGGTAAATTCAGAATTGTATATACAAGATTTTGTCAGAAAAAAGACAGTTAAAGACATATGGACGACGAAAAAGGACAATCAAAATTGCAAACATAACATACGCGAGAAGGAACTAATTACCCAACCAACCAGCCTACTTAAGAATCGACCAACTATGACAATGATAGGAAATGCGCGTTACATACAAACAAATAATTATGCAGAGGATAATGAGGATCGTAGCCGACAGCTGTTCCGGTTGTCTGCTCCCCGAGTTCAACAAATCAATGACAGCCGGAAATATTATTCTGTCGCAATATACAGTCGCTAACACAAAATAATTAGAGTATGTATTTTTATACTGTTATTAGAGGTTTATGCAATGTCTGTTTAAAAGCATTAACATAACCGAATGTAGGTCTAATTTGTATGGTGCAGTGGTTAGCCTGCTGGACTGTCAATGGAGATGTCGGGGATTCAAATTCCCGCCAGTGCAGAAATTCGGTTCTGCACCCTTCGCCAACTCAGCTATATGCACAATAATAAATAATAATATTAATACGATTTATATAGCACCGTAGTAGCCAGCCTTATGAAAGGGCTCTGTATACGAGTTCAACAAATCAATAACAGTCATTATGATTGCTTAAAAAGATAAGCTTTGAACAGTGTTTTAAATGGCTCCAGAGGTGATGCATTCTTTACTTGGTCTGGAAGACTGTTCCATGCACTGGGTCCTGCGACAGAGAAGGAACAGTCACCAAACCTCGTAGAAGATCGCGGGACTGTAGCAGATTTTTTATGAGGATCGTAGCCGAACATCTGTTCCGGTTGTCTGCTCCCCGAATGCAGGAGTCTAAGATGTAGTCTAGCATAGGGTTAGTTCATAGCTTTGAAAGTTATCAGGCATAGTTTGTAAACAATCCGCTAAGGAAAACACGTAACCAGCGTAGATTGTAGCGCAACAGTATGATGAATACACCGACCATATAATATTTTTCTTTGGGAATATGAGACGGCGAGGGAGAGGACTGGCAGCCCGCCCTCATTGGCTGAGAAAATGAAGTCGCTAACACTTCATACCCATGACTGCCTCAGGGTTGGCTTAAGGGACTGCTGTTCTTGTACTTCCTTTTCGTGTGTAAATAACCTGATAACTGCAATCGTTTATACTTTAATTTTGTTTTCGATTTTATTACAGAAAAAAACCTTGAAATTGCTGCATCAAGCATGGTTCATCCAATAATCATTTCAAAGCAAACCGAGGTGGAAAGTCTGCCAAGAAAGCCATTATAAACATATAAATCTAGAATAGATTCGATTGGAGCAGCTAGCAAATAAATTAATGCTTTCTTTGGCAAAATTACAGACTCAGCAAATTAAACACTAACAAATAAATTCATATAAGTTCAATTTCCTTATATTTAATTGTTATTACTTTTGTGTTGAATAATGATAAATATGATCCAAGTGCATTTTGTAAATATAAAACAAATTACTCGTATATTTGATTACATAAGACTTTATTTTAGTCTGGATGCTTAACAGTTATGTGTAATCTTTGCTGATTTGCGCCAAACGATTTAAACATTAAACTACTTTGAGCAAATCGATGATCTTAACAATTAGATAAATGCTCAGCCACGTACACCATCAGACGTAGCTGGACTACAGTCTACAGATTTTCCTTCTAATTTATTTTCATAGCAATTGATGCAACGTATAGTATTGTTTTGACTTTATTGTCTAGTTATATGTAGGATAAACGTTTGAAGACAATAATTCCCTATGATGGGAAGTCAATAATTAGTCTCTAAGAGCCATTGAGTTGTACTGCAATAATATTTGTTTCATTTAGTTCTGAACACGTTTTGTGCTAAATTTATTCATATTTATGACTAATTTGTCATTTTAGTTGTGTATCTAATGTTTCTATGCTTAAAGCACGGTGACCGCACTATGAATCTGGTCGATAGTTTTGACAGTTTTGAAGTAAATGCAGAATCACTTGAGGTGTTGGTAATTTTGTTAAGAAAACAGCAGAAGTGAACAATTGCCATTTTTAGGGCAACAATCGTCCTATGTATACAATCGTACAGTAAGTAAGTAAGTAAGTATATCCTTTATTATACCAATTGCTAACCGCATTTTGGTTTACAAGAGAATCACATTTTATGTGTTGGGCTAACCTAACATGTCATAAAAGTTTTGGTGTGCTATCTATCCTCGGCATTAAACGCATGCGTAAATCAGTGTAGAAGTTTCATCGTAACATGGAGTGACGTGAGAAGTAGTTTTACCAATAATTATTTTTATAGCACTGCTGCCCCAATGAAAGAGGATGTGCTTATTAGACGCATTGCATTCCAACGCCTTCAAGTATAGCATGCAGTTCAAACCTAGGTATGTCGACTATAAAACACTGAATCCATCCGATGTCATCGTCGTTATGACGGTGTCGTTAAATAAACGTTATAAACCGATGTCAACGGAATTTCCAACGTTAACAGTAACTTCTCTGTGGTTCATCCTATCATTTACGAAAACGTGGTTCGGATTTAACCATACATAAAATTAATTATTTTATGACCAATAGGCCTAAAACCGTTTTCAGGCGAGTTTCATAGGCAGGACGCATTGACGATGGAACTACCTAGTTTCAACGGAATTTCCAACGTTAACTAACTTTTCTGTGGTTCATCCTATCATTTACGAAAACGTGGTTCGGATTTAACCAGACTTGTATACGAGACATAAAACCGAGACCGAGACCGAGACAGTGGGGTTCGAAACCGAGACCGAGACGAGACACAAGGTCCGAGACAGTTCAAGACAGTTCAAAACGAGGGAAATGCACATTGGACCCAAATCCTGAAACAATTTTTCTCTCAACTTTTGAAGTCTAATACCAGCGACAAGTCACTGAAATCAGCCGATCACCTGAATTGTATAAACTATAAAAAATTAAATATTTGAGCCATTCTGAAATCTTTTAAATGATTCTAAAGTTTAAACCAACAACATTCCATAGAATTATTAGCGACATAGGCCCTAAGTCACATCATTCACCTTGAGAAACTAGATGTTGTTCCAAGCGTTACGCTTATGTTGGCTTTACACAAACGGCATGCCATTTTTTGTTTTTCATTGATTTCAAATTTCGTGAATGCAAATTTCACTATTTCAGGTTCTTTATGAGACATTTTAAGACATTTGGACTGAAAGTGCAAACTTAAAAGTTAAAACTGCTTTTTTCAATATATCTTATTACCAGAAACACCGCTTTTAAAAAAACTTCCTGTCTGTTTGTCATTTCCGATTAACAAGTTATCCGTTGTGCCCAGGACAATTTTATAGCGCGATACTATACGAAGTTCAGAACAAAAGACAGTTTGTACGAGTACTATGGAGACCGCTTCTACAAAAAACAAGACTTTCGCTTCGAGACAGTTTCCACAAAGTCAAGAAATGACCTCGAGACCGAGACCGAGACAGTGGGGTTCGAGACCGAGACCGAGACATCAAAAAACCTATCTCGAGACGTCTCAAGACCGAGACAGTGTCTCGAGACAATCCAAGTCTGGATTTAACCATACATAAAATTAATTATTTTATGACCAATAGGCCTAAAACCGTTTTCAGGCGAGTTTTATAGGCAGGACGCATTGACGTTGGAATTACCTAGTTTCAACGGAATTTCCAACGTTAACTAACTTCTCTGTGGTTCATCCTATCATTTACGAAAACGTGGTTCGGATTTAACCATACATAAAATTAATTATTTTATGACCAATAAAACCGTTTTCAGGTGAGTTTTTTATGCAGGACGCATTGACGTTGGAACTACCTAGTTTCAACGGAATCTCCAATGTTAACTAACTTCCTTGTTTGTTCAACGGAATCTCCTTAGCGACTTCCTGATTCACAGTATTACGACCATAACATCAAATTATTTTATGGCCAATAGAACTGTTTACAGACGAGTTTTTCAGAGAGGATGCCAGAAAAGTTGTTTACCTGCTTTCAGCATGCTTGATATTTTAATGTCACACTAAAAGAACGCTAGTTTTGAAAACTTTAAGTGTTAACAGCTGCAGACCTTCGACATACAGTTACTGTAGTGTTCATATGGTGTATACAGCGTGACTTCAAAGTACTTCCTGTTTTCCATATTCTTAACGACTCGTGAACCAATCCCAATAATGCGATTACATTGTGGTTTGTTAATAAGTACGTTGTTCTGTCCAGCTAAGTCAACGTGGACATAATAAATTCTTTGTGCATGAAAACGAATGCTTTGCCTCTTCACTGTAAGTCACAATGACTACGCTAATGCAATACAATTGAAGTACCGTACACACAACTTCTAGCCAAATTAATACATGATGATACTGAGCATTACATTACACGTATCTTCCAAAGTCAAGAAAAAATGTCTGCTTAAGCGAAATTAGCGAATCATTGAGCATGAAGCTCTCAAACGTCTCCATCAAAGCGCTCATGGTCCTTGAGCTGTCGACAAGTCCGAGAAACAGGTAAAAACTCACAGAATGTGTGTTTTTAACTATAGGGTCTCGCCTTTAATCTAATCTCTCAGACCATTTTATAGCCTACATGTATATTGACGTGCTCCCAGCATAATTGAGACTTGAGCCTGCCAACTTAGTCAGATTAATGTAATAATAAAAAATTCCTACATTTGTGACAAGCCATGTTAGTCCGCTCTACACTGGGCTCTCATGTTGACGTAAGCCTATGTGTAAATGGAGGTACCCCGTCAGAACGGCCCAGGACAAATCGGTCCCGACAAAACGGCCCTCGTCAAAATAGCCTCGACAAAACAGCCCCGTCATTTCGGCCTCCGTCATAACGGCCCCCGTCATATCGGCCCCGTCAAATCGGCTCCCGTCAACTTGGTCCCCGTCAAATCGGCCCCAGTCATATCGGCCCCAGTCACAACGGCCCCTCACAAAATATCCCGTCTCCCAAGTACTTTTAAGTTGGATTGATGAAAAGAATTCTTTGCGTAAATAGAACTCGGATTGGTAAAACCGTAGTTTACGTTGCCAAATTATTTTATGTGGTCAGTTTAAAATGAAAGTTGGATTGCTGAAAATAATTTTGGCGTTAAAATGGAAGTTGAATTGATGAAAAATAATTCGATGCGTAAATAGAAGTTGGATTTATGATAGTTGTCATTGAAAGCATTTAAATAATTAAATACGCCAATCAGTTAGCATAAGACGATGGTTCCCCATAGTCCAGCTGAACCGTCGCTTAAGGCCTCATTTCAACACAGTTTGTCAGCGTAAGCTTAAAAGTAGGCCTACGTGGAACATTGGATATCCGGAATGGGGCCGATATGACTGGGTTTGTTATGACTGGGGCCGATATGACGGGGCTAATTTGACGTGGCCGATTTGATCGGGGCTGCTTTGTCGAGGCCATTTTGACGGGGCCCATTTGTCGGAGCCACTTTGTAGTCGCCGTTATGACTACTCGATTTGTCCTGGGCCGTTCTAACGGGTCACCGTGTAAATAATATTTGCGTTACTAATGGAACTCAAGGCGTACTTCCTGTTCGAGAGTTTTTTGTCCAAAAATGTCGTCACTAGGCCTAAATTAGCTATAATTAGCCAACCCCGACAACCTATTGCATTTACATAAAACTTGTTTTATATGATGATGCAAGCCTTTGTAAACATCAGTAAGAAACAGGTAAAACATCTTAAGAAACTGAAGAGCTGTTATAGATCTTCCAATTGACATTTCATGCTAGGCTATAGAGCGATGAGTTGTGTACTATATGACGAAAGGCCAACTTCCTTTTCCTTTAGCTTGTCGCAAACGCATTTCAGTTAGATTAATGTAATCAAGTAGTACTTTAGAAGCCACCACGACAGGACAAATATGTTTGTCCGCTATTTGTGTTGCTTCATCTGATTTCAGGTAAACTAGCGCTTATTTTGTCAAGATAGGTTTTGGTGCTATTAATTAAATTCAGGACAAATGTCCTCGAATGCGGCTATCTTCCGCAAGCTAACTTCTTACTTTTCACTTTCAATAGTATCTGTTAAATGAATTACTTTTATCGTTCACACATAGGCACACAAGTCGTCACCGACGTTGCAACTCTAGTTGAATGTGGCTAGTCATATCGGACCCCAGGCCTATTTCTTGTCATCTAAAATATTCATTTATGTCCTGAGTATTTCTGCTCTAGATTGATGAAAAGAATTTGAATGTAAATAGAACTCGGATTGGTAAAACCGTAGTTTACGTTGCCAAATTATTTTATGTGGTCAGTTTAAAATGAAAGTTGGATTGCTGAAAATAATTTTGGCGTTAAAATGGAAGTTGAATTTATGAAAAATAATTCGATGCGTAAATAGAAGTTGGATTTATGATAGTTGTCATTGAAAGCATTTAAATAATTAAATACGCCAATCAGTTAGCATAAGACGATGGTCCCCGCAGTCCAGCTGAACCGTCGCTTGAGGCCTCATTTCAACACAGTTTGTCAGCGTAAGCTTAAAAGTAGGCCTACGTGGAACATTGGATATTTTTTTATGGGGCCGATATGACTGGGGCCGTTATGACTGGGGCCGATATGACGGGGCCGATTTGACGGGGCCGATTTGACGGGGCTGTTTTGTCGAGGCCATTTTGACGGGGCCCATTTGTCGGGGCCGATTTGTAGGGGCCGTTATGTCGGGGCCGATTTGTCCTGGGCCGTTCTAACGGGTCACCGTGTAAATAATATTTGCGTTACTAATGGAACTCAAGGCGTACTTCCTGTTCGAGAGTTTTTTGTCCAAAAATGTCGTCACTAGGCCTATGTGCTATAATTAGCCAACCCCGACAACCTATTGCATTTACATAAAACTTGTTTTATATGATGATGCAAGCCTTTGTAAACATCATAAGAAACCAAAAACATCTTAAGAAACTGAAGAGCTGTTATAGATCTTCCAATTGACATTTCATGCTAGGCTATAGAGCGATGAGTTGTAGGCTACTATATGACGAAAGGCCAACTTCCTTTTCCTTTAGCTTGTCGCAAACGCATTTCAGTTAGAGGCGATGTAATCAACAGTACTTTAGAAGCCACCACGAAGGACAAATATGTTTGAACTATTTGTGTTGCTTCATCTGATTTCAGGTAAACTATGCGCTTATTTTTTCAAGATTTGTTTTGGTGCTATTAATTAAATTCAAAACAAATGTCCTCGAATGCGGCTATCTTCCGCAAGCTAACTTCTTACTTTTCACTTTCAATAGTATCTGTTAAATGAATTACTTTTATCGTTCACACATAGACACACAAGTCTTCACCGACGTTGCAACTCTAGTTGAATGTGGCTAATTATCGAAGACCCTAGGCCTATTTCTTGTAATCTATGCCATTCATTTGTGTCCCTGACATTTCTGCTCTAGAGTCATAGGCTCATAGCAGTTGAATGTAAACTCATATAGTGAATTCTAAAAACCTATTGATTTCAGCATGTGCCGGTCTGAATCCATGCGTCGATTATCAGTTGATGTACAGTGCTGACGGTCTGAGAAGCAGCGATTTCGACTCCAGCTTGTCCACGATATCACTTTGTGATGCATATCTCGAATCAGGTGGGTTTTATGAGTGGGGACTTATTCAATATCACAGAACGGATTTTGTAGCCTATTTTGTTTCGTGAAATTCACTGTTTCTTACAACCATCTGTCACTCTCCGTTATATAAAAGATTAGTCTTTTGAAGTTTCACCTGGTATCTTCAACAGATTATGAAATCTCACTGTTAAGTCACTTAAAGCGCTCTAGAAGTCATGATTATTAGATTAGTTTAGATTAAACTAGCCTTTCAGAATACTGTGCCCAAAATATGGAACGTGGATGGTTTTTAGTTTTGGTCGGTGAAGTATTATATAAAAATCTGTTAAGCTCAGTCACTGGACTATAGGCACCGTAGTCCAGTTTCTTTTAGGTTCTTAATGGCACTACACCAAGTGTTTAAATACATACTTGAAGACACACAATGTAATCAAAATTGTGAAACTCGGCCCTAATCCGGGGACCGCCGTCCTGTCGTCAAATCTTGGAGGAGGAAATTAATCTTCCTCATTACACTAGTGACTCGAAACTCGGCTACTAGGAAACACAAACCTTAGCCTTGTGCAGGTTTCTCGCAGTTAACAAGATGTTTTGCCTTAGCCTAACTCTGCGACGCAAGTAGGGAGGTACTGGAAATGGAAGATAGCGAGAAACATTACCAGATAGCCGATGGGCTTGTAAAGCGCCTGTTGTACCCTCCACTCTCGAGCCTGAGAGATGCCGCATTTAAGTCGACATGGGTCCATCGGCAGCTTCTCTATAAAGTTTCTTCCCATCTTCGTTTGGGAAATCTTTACCGTCTACTTCCAGGGATATCCATATTTAATTAAATCTGAGTTCAGTGCATTTATTGATTGAGCTATTGATTGTTAGAAACCTGGTATCGATTCGATAACGACGCCGGCAACAGACTCGTTGAGAAACCAGTCGAACCCTGGTTCTGTGGAACCCAGGCACCAATATGGATCAATGGGTCACATCCAACAGGTACTAAACGCCAAGGAGATTCATTATTGTCAAACATGTGCTTGAACAACAGCTGTAGGTTACGATGTAGTTTCTAGGAAACGAGTAAACAAACAATTTGAAATAGACAGTCAGATAAATAGATAGATGGATGGATAGACAGATAGATTGATAGATATAGAGATAGACAGATAGATAGATAGATGGATACGTCAATCCATCCATCCATAGATGGATGGATTGACGGATGGATTGACGGACGGATGGGTTGGTGGATGGATGGATGGATAGATGGATAGATGGATATATGGATAGATGGATTGATGAATAGATGGATAGATGGATAGATGGATCGATAGATGACTAGATGGATAGAGAGAGAAAGCGAGAAAGCGAGCGAAAGAGAGAGAGAGAGACGTGCATTGAAAGACATGCATGCTGATTGATGAAAGATACAACAATGCACTCAAACGCGCAGACTAGTAGACACCTCCTTTGATTAGTTTCCTGGACTACATCTATATGGATATCCTTAATAAAGAAATGAAATTTATAAATAAAATATATATGAAAAACAATTACAGTTGAACCAGACGTGCAAAAGAGGATGATTTGTATTATAATAGCCATATATTTAAACATTTAATAATTGACATAAAACAATGTCTTTTTGCTAGCCTGATTGTCTAATTTTAGACACAACGGAAGTAACAGTCAAAGCTTGCGCTACATACAGTACTACAAACATCTGTGGATGGAGTGGAACGGTTCGTATACGACTTTGTAATGAGTCTGGAAGCAATTATTTCGTCTACAAACTGGCCGTGCCACCTGGCTGTCCATTGGCTTACTGTGTCGACGCCGCCAGTCGCAAGCAGTGCACCCAACCTCTCGTGTGGCTTCAAGAGCAATTCAAGTGTGGAGGTTTGTTAGTCAGACAATAAAACATAGTCCTTATAATCGTGTGGTTTCAAGATGTATTAAAGCGTTGAGGTAGGCCTACATGTATGTATATGCATTAGGGTGGTTCACAAAAACCAAATTCAAGCTAGAAACCAGGGCACCCTCTCAGTTTGTTAGACCTGTCAATAGTATTATTGAGATAAAATTTCAGCATCTTATTCCAGGTAGAAGATGGTGCTCAATGACATTGAAATATTACCATATAGTAGCATTAGCGGTAAATCTTGATGTCGTATAACTCGGTCAACAACTCAACATTTGTCATGAGATTCAAATAGTTTCTGCTGTGTTATACTTACTTACTTACTAACTGGTATTTTGAACAGAGTGTAAAGTTCTTGTTGAAGGTCATGGTGTCTACTTTCTGTGTTTTTGGCAGACATGTTTTCAGAAGTGAGTTTTCAAATTTACCATATGCCAATGAAATTTATGAGCTCATATTTAACACTTTAACTTTTCGGTGTGCCGAAATTAGCCTGTGGGACAGGATACAATAAATCCATGGCCATTCATAATCTTCTGGAGTTGTGGAAACTCACTGACAATTAAGGTTCAAACCTTGAGCTTTTATATCTGTCAACACTGAGCTCTTCAACGGAGTCTGCGTTCTGCCGGAAGACAAGATAGGTCGAGAGCTCCTGTGGTTGGCCTGCCGTCGCCATGTGATGATTTTGGCCAAAGTATTCAGCTTATGAATATGCTGCAGTCCATCTAATTCATCACATATTCCAATCTTCCAGACATATAAACCTGCTTGGGAAAGTGTGATACATCATACAGGACTGAATGTCATATCCGGCACTGAACCCTATCATGAAACAGCACTCAGTTTTCTCAAGAACTTTACTGAAAGAAAATCAGATTCAGAGATCAGAGATGACTACCAAGAACACATTGAGCTGAAAATGGTTGTCTTGTAAGTTAGCCTTCAATAATTCACTGGAGAACCCTGGGCCAATTCACCATGCAAGTTGGATGGCCAAGTTACTGTATGCCATCAACATCTACCTTTTTCGTGATCAACGTGGTGTATTCAATCTAACAAAGAAGATAGAAACTCAGATTCATCGATATGTACAGCTTTGTTGCCCTTCTTTACACAAAAGCATGGACACAGGTCTCACTTGCCTGACGCTTTAGGACAAGATCTGTCACTTTGGATTAATCTAGGAAAATATGAGTCAGTTGACCCCGATATCAGCGTTGCTGCCAGGAAGGCCCTAGAAACCACTAGTAATACCTTTCAGATGAGGCTGTAGGTCTCAGACCAACGTCCAGGAACAGATAAGGTGAATATTGTTCACAGAGTAACTGCAAAACCTGGTGAAAGGAAGGTGAGAGGTGATGCTGCGGTACTGAAGGAGGGGGCTTGCCTGGGTGATTTTGCAACCCGGTGAAAACTGACACTGCTGTCACACCTGAAGATTAGCCTAGTGATTACTTTATTACACTTCCACAAGAGAAATGGATCGAGAATGAGGATTATAAACAAGGTTGAGAGAGAATCCAGCAGTTGTGAACGTCACGGTTCAGAGGTGTGTGAAGTAGTTTGATGAATTCAACCGACTCATCACCAAATATGAAGAAGAAAGCAGTGTCTTCTCCAAGTGGTCGTGGCAAATAGGAATGCTATTTGCCTCACAACAGCAAAGAAGGCTGTTGACGCAGTGCTTGCAGTTTCTAGACTCTAAGACTGTAGCGGGTGTTGAAGTCATAAAACCGGAACAATCGACATTCATGGTCTGAACGATGTTTTTTCAATTTTTGGACATTTCCAATTCTTCAAACCTACTGAAATTTTACAGTTCAACCTGACTAACTGTTCTACTATCACATGTGTTGTCCAATTACAGTAAAATGTGATTTATTGTGAAATAAAATACATTCGTATGCTCGACACATTCATTTCCACAATAAGTGTCTTTTTATCGGTATCATGCAAAGTAACACAGTCCGTGAGCACCGTCTTCCCGTTGGAATTGGAAGCTGAAATTTTGTCTAAATAATACTATTGATAGGTCTAACAAACTGAGAGGGTGCCCTGGTTTCTAGCTTGCACTTCGTTTTTGACCATGCATCTGTGAACCACCCTAATATGCATATATATATATATATATATATATATATATATATATATATATATATATATATATATAGACCTCTATATGCTTAAAGACTAAGGACTAATGAATTTGTGCATTCAAAGAATATCTCACTATGCTTTGCCTACTTTTCATTAGGATTGCTTTATATAGAAAGCACATGGCACAAGCTTATTCACTAGCGCTGTGTTGTGTCCGAGGGGTGTCCAGAGAAGCTTTCAATGACCGCCATTCTTAAATACTTCATATAATCCATAAAGATAATGCGCCAAACATCAAAATTTATCTACACAAAGAAAGAAATTTAATTTGCATAGCATAGGACCATCAATCAATCAATCAATCAATTTCGTTTATTCACAACACCAAGCTGACAGGTCGCAACTTGTTACAGGTAACAGCTAGGAAAAATTGTCTAAGCTCTGACAATTAGTTATTAAATGGGTTGAGATAGCAAATATTATCTCTGCATCATTTGATGTTTATCTTTGGAGTAGCGCTTTGAGTTGATAATAAAGATTAAGGTAGATGTGAAATAGGGTTGACCATGTATGAATAAAATTCCGCCATTGTAGTGGCAGCCCAGGCCTGGATGAAGGAGAAGGGCTATGCTATGATAAAGTGGGATGAAGGTGTGGCGCCTCTGGTGTGTGAACTCCGGTCACTCACCGCTCGGTAAAAACGATCTTTGTTATCACAGAGTGTCGTTAAATGAAACTACTACTTGGTATGAATAAGCTCACTATGAAATCGTGGGTTGCACCACAATGGCGTTGGTTCATGACTATAGAAATTTGAGCTGATGACTATTGTTTGAAAATGTTGATAAACTTTGTTCTAATTTTGACGGTTTGCGATAAAAAAAAATTAGTCTCAGAAACCACTACACCATATTCGACGGTTCCGCTGACCACAGTGAACAAATTGACCACACTGACCACAACTTCGAGACCCTCCACAGAACGTCAGAGCTCGACCACAACTTTGAGCACTTCCACAGAACGTCAGAGCTCGACCACAACTTCGGGACCCTCCACAGAACGTCAGAGCTCGACCGCAACTTTGAGCACTTCCACAGAACCTGCGAGTTCCGGCTGGAGTACTTGGGGACCTTGGTCAGTCTGCTCTAAACCGTGTGATTATGGTTACCAGTCGCGTAGAAGAACCTGTGGTCAGCTGCCATGCGAGGGTGATGCTAACACTTACCGACTGTGCAACGAATACAACTGCCAGAGTAAGACGATTTCGTTGTCGATATCACATAGCAAACATAGCATTTTATTTGTGTAATTAGTTTAATGTTAGTCAGTGTTTCATCGCAACTGAAGGCAGGACTAATGGCCGACGTCTGCTCACGTTAAACAGGGACATAAATGTTTTGTGTTATTTGTCGGCATGGGCTTCCTCCGGAATTTTTGTAGGGGAGCAAAGATTTAAATTGTTGGCACGGAGACTAGCGAGGGTACCGAAAGCACCCTCGGCGTTTTGCATAGCTATTCATGAACAAGTGACAGCTTAAAAAATCATAGGCTAATGGTCAGATACTTACCTAATTAATTAACTGTTTTTTCACATTGAAAATCGTTTTGTAATAATCTCAAATGATTTGAAAATTTTGCGCAACATCCAGTTTGTCGGTTGAGATTAGGAAAGATCGCATCACCTCAGATTAAGATTTACTGACCTTATGCGTATTTTAATGAGACGCAGTGGTCTAGCGGTATGTCTTCTGCCTTGTAACCGCGGGTTCGCATGCAGGTTAGAATCTAACTCAAGCCACTGCGTAGCAACCTTGGACAAGTTGCTCACCTACATTTGGCTGCGAGGAAGCAACGGGAATCCACTTCACTCATCTCATCTCCGGGTGGCATAAAAGCCAATGGACTTGCCTTTTAGGGCAGAGAACTCATCATCATAATCATGCGCGTTCTAAATACAATGAGATGATGATGCTGATAATGATGATGATGATTGACGACGACGACGATGATGATGATGATGATAATAATAATAATCATAATCATAGCAATAATAATAACAACAAAGTTAATAGAGATCAATTCACTTTCAACAGAAATACCAGAAGAGAAGAACAGAGGAATAGTCCTTGTCCTCCAAGACTTTAATTCAATTGAAGACACAATGCTAACGGTAACTATTCTGCTAAATCAATTTCATATTTGAAATTGGTTTTACGTAGAAACATTTAATTAATTATTTGTGTCCTTTCAGCTGCATATAGCGCCAGTGAAAAACGAGAGAAAACTGTGACTTTGATAAATAAAGTATTGAATAATATGGACTTGCTCAAGTGTCGCGTATTGAACCAGTTCAAAGGAGTCTCGAACACCATAACATTTACGCTGACAGTAGACTGTTTTGTGAGGCGTCCTAGAAGTAGCTTGCTACCAACGACGCTATATGGTCGTAATTACAATTACAATTACCATAGTACGATTCATAAGGCGAGCACTCGAGCCAATCGGCCGCTGTATCACGATTTCTGTCAGTATTACACCCAAACTAGCGTTAAAATATTGGTCACATTGTAGCCTATATGAGCTGAAAATCATTTTACATGAAATCTGCCAGCTTAAATATCAACGTTGGATAATTTTTTTATTCTAAAAACACTACGACTGGCGATTGTTACCATTTTATCGTAGAACTGCTCATTAGGCCTATTTATAAAATATTTTATCACTCGTTTTGAAAACTAATCATAATATTAAATATAATGTGATAATAGAATAATATCGATAAGAGTCCGCTATTATGTAGTAGGTAAGGCTTTATATTAATGGTCTCCATTTACAGGTTGTGATGAATCAGCAACGCATTCATGAAATCTTGCGGAGCAGTATCAACAGCATGTGTTCACAAAACGTCTCATGGTGTTGCGGATGGCAATATAACGGGTAAGGTATCGATGAAAGCCACATCGCTCTATCCGTTATGCTTCAATGATCAGCGAAATTTCACCATGCATAACGCTTCAATAACAATGATAGACTCATTAAATGCTAAAAACTACATGTTACCTAACATTATTTTACCCTATATTGATTTTTCGGAAGCAATGTATTTTATGCAACTCGTGCTGCATTGTGCTTGCTACATAGTTTAACATTAAATTATGTGGCGTTGCTACTTGCTACACTTTAAAACGACACAATGCTAGTACTGTTCTAGTATTACCGTACGCAGTTTAAACCTGACATAGCCAAACAGCTGTGGTCATATATTGTGCTTATGTGTTCATTAGCAATACTTGAGTTTCTAATTATTGATATGCGTGTAATAAATTAGCCTTCGTTTGAATGCTTTAGCACTTCTCCGTTCAACCAAGAATTCGTGAAATCTGGCGACATCTTTCCGTCACAGGGTCGTCTAGAACCGAAACCGGAATACACTGCCTAGTAAGCATAGATCTCACTGTAAATAAGCGGTTAAACACCAGTTTGCAGGAAGAGCTCCAAATTTATGTCCAGCAATTGAAAAGCAGTGCACCAAAAGCAGTTCTAGTTCCAGCCACAACCAGAAACAGTTGACCTATATTTTTATTATTATAATAATAAAGTTAGAGGAATGAGGACAGGTTTCAAGTTCTGTGGTTTGCTAGAGCTCAATGCTTTCTAAGCATAAATTTGAAACAGATCATTTGCTGAATTGGAAGCCAGTGCAAAGATTTAATGACAAAAGCTGTGTGCTCATGTTTTGATGTAGTATATCTATAGATATGGCCTAGCCAAGGAGTTTTGTACTCTTCTGAGCCTTTTCATGGTTGCCTTTGTGCAACGTTAAGGAGTTACATTAATCAAGACGGAGACCAATGATCTGTCAGAGATATCCTCGAATACCCAGGAACATAACGCCTAATTCTGTGTAGTCTATGTCACACAAACTAGTATTAATAGCCTAATCTTAATAATAAATAGCATGTTGCTGTCTTTATAGCCGATTGATATGTACAATATACGCTTATATACGCTCAGTCTAATCCCAGAAACACTATGTTGCAGCTATCAGCTAATCGCTGTTATCAACGAAGACATTGACAAGGCGATCTGCAAAGGCCACTCACAGCGGATGCAGTTGGAATTAAATCCAAACTTTGTCACTGTCGATGTCATGACGAAGGCTTGCATTGATAGCTCCAGCAGCATCTTTCACGTAGGTAAAAGTTCTTGAGAGCACAATTCAGTGCTGAAACTAGTCTGAATGCCTTTAGCAATCTTGATTGGATTGGCCCTGATTCACTAAAGGAATCGTGTACAGGCGCATTCTGTTAGCTCATTCGCCCACTGTAGTGTCTAATTGCTTCAAGGCCTAATCATTTCCTGGTTGCTGTTACATAATATTATATAGAGTTGCTTCACGATCAGACAGTTGATATAATAATACTGAATATACATATAATATCTGTTTATAATATTTTCAAGAGTCTACGGAGCTATTTATGTGATTGGTCGCTATGTAAAAAGGCGCTATGCATGCTTGTGTTCAATAGGAGACAGGCTTGATTGTGAAAGCGTGCATGGATCCTTCAACAATCATCAAAGACAATGACGACAACAAAGATCCTGCCTATGCCGATGACAATGCATCTTGCCAGTCGCTCACCTGTGTCGTTCCAACTGTCGTATGCATCACTGTCTTCGCTGTTGCTGTAGTCATTGGTGGAGTCTATATTGGAAAGTGAGAATATACAGAATTTCCAAGTCTAGCCAGTGTATTTACAGTATGTTGACAGAGTCTTTGTGGTTTTTGATTCAATCCAGTGGCCAACTTAAACACACGTGCACCATCTTCCCGTAAAGTTAATCCTAATCCTTAAGTGAGAAATTTAAATATATAGATTAACAGTAACTACTTACACCTGTCTGTCGTTTTCTTGATGCAAAGTCGTGCAGAAGGGTGTTTGCCTAGGAAAAGACGGGAGTTTCCGGCAGAGCCAGTACCTCAAACTCCTGAGCCACCTCCATACGAAGAAATTGTGTCGATACACCTAAGGTCTGTTATTCTGCTATAAATGCCATCACACATTTAATCGAATTCCAGTTCTCACGTGAAATTTGTAGAAATATGTTTTGTCATAGAATTGGCATGACTAGACCTAATCGGTTTTAGTAGGCCTATAAAGGTTAACCACTGTAAACCACAAGTGCAATGGGC
Source organism: Aporrectodea caliginosa (assembly GCA_020284085.1). Classification (NCBI taxonomy): domain Eukaryota; kingdom Metazoa; phylum Annelida; class Clitellata; order Crassiclitellata; family Lumbricidae; genus Aporrectodea; species Aporrectodea caliginosa. Next base: position 375,434 of record JACEVL010000577.1, read on the forward strand.
GATACGTTGTACGTTTTGTCAATCAATTTTTAACTGTCGTTTGCAATTATTTTTATAATGATCATTAAATTTGATTTATTTTTAACTCACGGCATTTTTGTAAATTTTGTCCTGAAAGTAGGTTCCTATCTTGTTTTGTTTTATACACTTTCATGGCGAGTGTTATCGAAGCATTGGTGGCAATGTGCGGTGACGTCAGATATGCGCACAATACATTGCACAGGCCTACGTAAACAACTTAATTGCATGAATAATTTGTTGTTTCGAAAGCTTGCACCATGTATACATTTTTCAGCATGATTCTTGTAGTTATTACACCCGTAAAGCATTTTGATTTGATGATAATAGCCGAGTAATCATGCATATAATGTAGAAAGCATTGATCAAACTTCTATCTGGTTAGCCTATTGCGAATGAATTGAGCATCGCTTATTATTCTGAACGAATCGGCTTACTGCAATAAAGCAATAAATACAAATACAATCAATTTAATTACTACAGTAGTCTCACTCATTGCCTAATTTATTGACGATCTTATTTTTGTTTTAGCGACAACATCGAAGGGCAGCGATACGTTGAACCTTTTGTGTCGGTTGTCGACCAAAATGAATACAATACAATTATTGATCAAGAACCCGTAGATCTCCAGTAAGTAAAATTGCTCAAAATGTCTTATCATGCTACGGAATTTACCTAAAATTAATTAAGTTGAATGTTTCGCAAAATAAGCTTTACTATTTAAACTTATCTGTTAGAAATTCGGCAAAGTCAATTCTTATCGTAAGAGAAAGATTCAGATAGAAAGTTATTCAAGTTGACTTGTTCTTTATTATGCTTAGAGTAGACTAGTTAAGTATATTGGCTGTCCGCATGAGGCTGTACTGCTACCTTAGGGGCCCTATTTAGCGGGGCTGTAAGACCCCTTCAGGGTCCCCTGCGTGACCGTACTTTTAATTTAATTGAGTGTTACTGTTCTTAGTTGGTCACGGAATATAATGATTTGATCATGAACTTTAAACTTCGATTTTCTGCGTACATTTGAGAACTTTTGCCGGTGTTTTAATCCCTCTAATATGCTCGGAGTCTTGGATTTAATTGGATAAAAGCAAAAGTGAGTCGAAGTCGTAGCCTATTTATCAGCAAACGGCAATTTAGCGTACGTAAAATTCAGTCATTGCATTGTGTATGCAGAAAAGTTGTCGATTATAGTGTTTTTTTTATATCAACCGGAGGAGTCAACAGCGTTAGGCAATTTATGGAGAAACTGCTAAGCTGATCAGAATTTGTTGTTATACCTTAAAACAAAGGTCGTGGAGACAGTCACGTCCGACGTGAGCCTAAACACGAGAGAGAGAGAGAGAGAGAGAGAGAGAGAGAGAGAGAGAGAGAGAGAGAGAGAGAGAGAGAGAGAGAGAGAGAGAGAGAGTGAGAGAGAGAGAGAGAGAGAGTGAGAGAGAGAGAGAGAGAGAGAGAGAGAGAGAAAGAGAGAGAGAGAGAGAGAGAGAGAGAGAGAGAGAGAGAGAGAGAGACAGACAGACAGACAGACAGACAAGACAGAGACGGACAGACAGACAGCCTCGTAATTGGTCAATGCCTACGGGCGTGATTTATGTTGCCGAGGATGCGCTAACGTTCGGCGGGATATTAAAGCATGCAAAATTACTAATGTGGCGGAAGGCTTTTCTAAAGAAGACACTAACCCTAAACCTGACCCTAACCGACCCTCACGACGTCCAACCTGACCCTAACCGACCCTAACGACACTTTAAAACTTAAAAGTTGCGAAAACGTCGTTTACTTTGATGTCCACCATTTCAAAATCCCGACTAAGGTAATCAAGTACACGTGACATGATTTAGCCAATATCGTGATGGACGTGACTGTAATGCTTGGGGGTTGAAGGGATCCACTACGTAAGACAAACTGCTGCTATATTTTGCTAAAGTTTATTACATGTCTATTTAAAATTTATATAAATGTCTAAGCTGCGGCCTAGTAATTTTGTCAGCATCGTGGTCCATATTAAGACCTTGACGTCCGCAGGAATTTTGTGGGGGGGGGGTAAAGTTGTAGATTGTTGGCACGGGGACTAACGAGGGTGCCGAAAGCAACCGATCGCGTCCCCCTCGGGGCTCGCCCCCGCGATTAGGGGTGTGGACTGTAATTAATATAATATAATTAATTAATAACGTTTCACATTGCTTGTGCTTAATGGAGATAATTAACATGTTAATTTAGGTCCACATTCAATATAACTAAGTTGAATGATTTCGCAGCTTTACTATTTAAACTTATCTGTTAGAAATTCAAAATAAGCTTTACTATTTAAACTTATCTGTTAGAAATTCAATTTAAAAATTCGCTTCCAATTAACATGGAAGCACTTGACATTATAATGGGCCTATTGTCAGCGAATCCATGTTTTAACCCTCCCGAGCGTACTAAATGGTCTTTCAAACAGTTATCTGTTATCTGGTTATTGCAGAGGAATTGGGCCTCGTTTATTATTCTGAAGGATTTATCTGACCCCTATAAAGCGATAACAGCTATCAAGTTACGCTTATGGTAATCTTATAATTGCCCATTGTTACTGACGATCTAATTTTTGTTGTAGCGGGAACATCGAAGATCAGACATACGTTTTACCTGATCCGGCGAATGTCAGCCAAAATGAATACGATCAAATTATTGATGACGAACCCGTAGATATCCAGAAAATAGACCTGGGCATATAGCCAAAAATTGCTTAAAATTCCTTATCATGCCACGGAATTTGAGTGACTTTAAAAATGATTTCTAAATGTTGAATAATTTTGCAAAACAGCTTTTACTATGTGGAGCGCTATTGAAACTTATCTGTTAGAAGTTCGCCAAAGTTAATTCTTATCGAGAGAGAGACAGACAGACATACAGACAGACAGACAGACAGACAGACAGACAGACAGACAGACAGACAGACACAGAGAGAGACACAGAGAGAGACACAGAGAGAGAGACACAGAGAGAGAGACAGAGAGACACACAGAGAATTACTCAACATGACACGCGTAATGTACCATTGATGATTGAATAATTGCTAGAGTACACTGTACATGTAAATTAACATGTTAATTATTATTCTGAACAAAATGATAGTACAGCCTACGTTTAAGAACCTTCGTTAGTGCTTTAGTTCCATTAAAATATACTCGGAGGCTTGGACTGAATGGATGAAAGTCGTTAGACAGTCCATTTAGGCAAAAAGGTTTCATGTATTTCTGCATTTCTGTTAGATTTTTATGTCTGCGAAATTTACTGGCATGGTAAAAGTAGCTCTATTCATTCTAATCTAATCGAATTCCATCTAATCTAAATCTGGAAAATTCTATAGCTTCGCTATTGTCACACGCGAGACATCAATCCATAATCTTTTTTGTGGGTAATTGGATATTTTTATAGTAGTGAATCAGGCGAGTAATCTGAGGCGTACGTTCTCTCCATTAAGCACAAGCAATGTGAAATATTATTAAGAACGAAAAGTTCATCCGTCAGCCAACTGGAAAACTAGAAGTCACCAGAGCCTGGCTCCCCGTGCTCGCGAAGCCCATTCATTTCTGATTCCCATCATATTTGACAGATGGTAGGCATACATATATGCCCAGCATAAAGTCGCAAAACTGAGTTGAGGTCGTATTTAGCAGAAAACGTAGCGGGACTATGACTTATAGGATTCAATTCAGCGTATGTAACCCAAATTAAGTCATTACATTGCATATTCAGGAAAGTTATCGATTATATCGTTTTTCTTTATAAACCGGAGGAGCCATTGACAAATTACGCAGAAACTGTTAAACTGATCAGATGTTTAATTATATCCTGAAACAAAATGTTGCTATATTTCGCTAAATTTTATTGCACCTCTATGTAAATAAAATGTATAAGAAATTTCTTAGTTGCTACCTAGTAATTTTGTCAACTACCAATCAATCAAATCAACTGCATTGCTCATCGCTGCAATTCAATGTTTACATGGGAATTAAGACAATTGTTTGCAAATACAGTGACAATGGGTTAATAGGCCTACAATAAGAAAACTAGTGCTATGTCAATCAGTCAAGTCTATGCTTGTGGCTCTTTTAGTTATTTAATGTTATTACTTCATTTCTTAAACATCATTATAATCAACACACTTATAGTTCACATAGTTGTATATAACTTGACCAGCATTATTATTGTTCAGCAGCAAACATTGTTCTTAACCCTTTGGAGGTGAGGTGAAGCATCGTAAAGTTTGATGTGAGGTGGGATCTGACATACCCCAATACATATAATTACTTGCAAGTCGCAATATCAACTACAAAACATAAATTGTGAGCTAAACTATAGTTATGTAACCAATTATCGGCTAAACTGGTGATTTTCAGGAACAAATAACAGTTTTCAATCATAATTAATATGGCCAGCGTCGTGGCGCTCAAAATCAAAGCGGCCATTTGCAATGGCATCTTCGTGGCCCTCGAAACATGTAACATTTGGGAACACGTTACATAATACCCGTAATAATGGATCAATTTTGCATCGATGCAACACTACATGCAGTAATATCTTATAATCGCACAATTTTTTCGGCACTGTGCCGTTACTTTTTTTTAAGTCATTAAAATCAATATGTATCCGAAAAATTATAATTTCACTTTAATATGCAAGAAATAAAAAAATGGCGTCCAAAAGTACCTGAAAAGTGTCCTAAAGTGTCCGTATTTCACATTCACTAAGGTAGACAAAAATAATGCAAGCTGGTTCTACGTTTTCCGTAGAAAAAGCAGCGTAGAATAGCTATGGGGTTTGTCATACCCCATCTCACCTCCAAAGGGTTAACTAGATCAATTGTCAGGAGCATACAAAAGACATCTCTCTGCACTAAAGCGATTATCGATTGATGTCCTATAACTTTTGATGATAGCGGATTAGATTAGAGAGGCTTGCATTATATTACAGTCAATTAGATTAATTATAAAAGAAACTGGTTTGATTTAACCTCAATGTTTTTTAATATTCCAAACATTTTGGTAGCGTATTTGATCTCAAAACGACATAGTTAGCAAGAGACAGTCACGAATAAACAAATTCTGGTTCTAACAGACAATCCTATTGTTATTTGACAGTCTGCACTATAAATTAAAAAGCATTAAGCTACATGTATATGCAACGGAAATGAAAAATACAACCGCAGAAACCAAAAGAAAATGTAATTAGTTTAAACCCCGATAAATAGAGCCTAAAGATTTTAAATGTGTGGTTCTCACAATCACTCGTAGAATTATGGAATAATCTGCAGTTTAAACTTCAATTACTTTAAGCTAGTTGCGTTGAACATAGATAGGCCTACAGCTTGAATCGTTCAGGCGAGGTTGTTCCATACTAGGATGACGAACACCTAGATGCCGTTTAGATTGTGGTTAAGTGAGGCGTCTGTTCGTGGAGCAGATGAAGGCAACGACGTGGAAGACCATACAGACGTTATCGTTATCGAAAGAGCCTGTAGAAGCAAGCATCATGATTTTAAATTAGTCTATATTGAAGCTCTACATTTATTTACTGGCTATTGTTACTACATTATCAATCATAATAAACCACTAACCAATGAATGGCGTTGAAATTTGTCGTCAAGAGGATCATAAATCGTAGCTTTCTCTTGGGGGAGGTTCGACACTGTACACTCAGCGTTACAAGGTTTTAGTTAAACCAATGAACCACGGTGTAGCCTAACACCAAGAAGTCGGTGCCTCACACGACTCAAAATGATTGAAATATAATTTATTGAATTTTGTAACACCATGTTTACACCACGATGAATGATCAATCGAGGGTCGTTTCAGATGAAACCATAGTCAAAAGTCTAATCATAATCCTATAGGTCATGGAAATGAAAATTCAGCTACGATGGGTAAGCAGGTAATTAGGCCTACAGATGAGACCGAAGTGTACACACGAATTACATAACAGATCTGCAACAAGAAGGCACAGGAAGGGGCGGTGAATTCCCGAGCTTCGAACGTACTACCGAAAACATCAGACAATGGTTTTGATTCAGCAGAAAGTTAACGGTGCCACAGTGACTGCGATAAAAAATTTCACCCTAGATATAGATGTTCTGTTAAATATGGCATATCGGGAACAGTTTGAAGAACAGCTTAGAAGGGATGAACGTTTGAATATTTAGCATACCTGCTCTATTTCACTCTTTTCACTATTCACGGCATCGAAGATTAACTTCGGATCAGCGTAGGCGGTATTCGATCCTTGTGCAGGCGTTCCAGAACACTCTGCCTCTAACTTTTCGATATCGATTTTCACAATTATCTTTAGGCTGCATTACACATCAAACAAAAGTTCCACAAACTTAATAGTTTAGCTATGGATGTTGATGTAATTTTATTATTAATTACGTATAACACTTAAAATGTCCATAGTCAGTTTTTCCTGAAGCAAATTTGGTAGAAAATGCATTATACATTTCTTGCTTAGGCCTATAATATAAAATGTACGCAAAGTTCACTGGTGAATTGATCAATTACATAATTTTATCAAAATTCGCTGAAATGTCTTACAAATATAACCTACATCGGTACTACTCAAACTGTGGTCCGGGGCCCGGGCCCTGTTCGCGAGAGATTCGCTGCAGAAGCGCGGAATAACAACCGGAATCAAAATTTTGATCTTACTCAAATAAACGATTTACGTTAGCCTACTTGTTGCCAGAAAATAAAAAATGAAAAGCATAAAAAATGAGAGCACGACACATGCAATAGTATCAAAAGTAGGTAGTAGAGGTCTGCCGGTAGAGCATTTTTGCTACCCGACCCGTACCCGTAACACAGAACCACTACCCTCACCCGTACCCGACCCGTACTCAAAATTACTACCCGACCCTACCCGTACCCGCGGGTATACCCGTAGGCCTACCCGTAAAGTACCCGTCACGTCATTAGCACGCCTCCCCATACCAGGCATATAGGGCTTATAGGCTCAACACTCGGCATGTAGTAATAATAATAAATAGGCTGGTGATGATGATGATGATGATGATAGTAGTAGTAGCAGCAGCAGCAGTTTCTGTTGTTGTTGTTGTTATTATAATAATAATAGCAGCAGCAGCAGTAGCCGTAGTATTAGTAGTTGTAGTAGTAATAGTAGAAGCAGCAGCAGAAGCGGCATCAGCAGTTATTGTAGCAGCAATAATAATAGGCAGTGAACTTATGGAACCTGTCACATGCAACTGTTGTGCTTTCTCAATTGCATTGTACATTTTATCTCCGTGGTCTATACTGTCACCTAGTACACTAAGTAACTGTCAATAGTACTTTGCAGACCCGGTCGGGCCCATTGTTTGCCTACATTCTCTATTACATGTGACGGTGACATTGTAACCCCAAAATTTCACGTCGGTACGGGTAAAACCGGGTATACCCGTACCCGTGAGGACCCTACCCATACCCGACCCGACCCGTGAAATGCGTACCCGACCCGTACTCGATCCGCGGGTACGGGTCGGGTACGGGTAAACCCGCGGGTACGGGTATACCCGCAGAACCCTAGTAGGTAGGCCAATGATTGATATAAACAGTGGGATTATTAATTTTATGAAGTCTAAATTTTAATTGAACTTTTCAACATCAGCATACATGAGCCTATATAACATGGTATATGTTGTGTAGGCCTATGTAAGCTGATGTTGAAAATCACTGATCTGCGGAAAGGATGGTAAAACAATGACAGGTCCGTCGCATAGGTAAGTTTGAGGAGCAATGACCTACAGCAAATAGTGTATAATCCTGATGCTGGATATTTGACCAATCTTTACCGTATTTCTAGTAGATCGTCTCTTTTAAAAGAGAGTTCGTAGGAAATACCATATATTCTAATAAAGCGTAATACAATACTATATTTCTTTATTGAGTCATCATATATAAAATATTAGTTTATACCTTGCATCAGTAGTGTTGATTACCGGATAACCCGATGCATAACCCAGGAGGTTTGGTGTTGTATAGTTAACGGCAGAAGCTCTAAGAACAATGTAGGAAAACAATGAATATCTGTCTACACATTAAATAAACTACATCCGGTAACAAAATGTGTAGCAGATGGATATTATTAGTCTACAGACATCCATTATATTATCTTGTAACGGTTTTGATCATGTGACAATTTATCAGATAAGCACAATTTGAAGGCTATAGAATGCAGTTATACCGTTTCCAATCTGTGAGTAGATCACATCGTGATTATATGCTATGTAGGCTACATAGCTTAAGGGACGAAGATGAGTGCAAATTTTTAAGTATGCGCAGTCGTTAAATTGCTCAACCAAGGGTGGTGGCTCTCCGAACTTTTGCAAATCTAACGTCTAAGCCGAATTGACGAATCTAGAACCGATACTCGCTATTCATTCTCTATTCGGAAAGCACATAAAATGTATGAAACAAGAATTATGTGGTAGATTATTGTCTTCTCTGTTCGGTGACGGATCTCATAGTGTAGGTGGCGGATCTAAAATCCGTGGCGCAGGATCTCAGATCCGGCTGAATTTAACCACTGAGTATGCTCAAGACATATGACAAAACTTTCAGGCAGGTAGCGAAAAATAAAACGCTGCCGAATGTAACAAATAAACAAAATATCATGCCTTCCTTCGTTATTTTAATAAAGCCGTTGTATACTAAAGATGCATGCAAGAACAATAATTGTTCTTGCATGCATCTTTTTTATATAAATATAATTATATGAAATAACATAACATTTTAAGTGTTGCAAATATCCTGTGTTGGATATTGAATTACTAACGTACTCGGTTTCAATACCGATGCTGCTGCAACAGGCTGCGGCATTTTTCGCACAATACTGATTTAAAGCATCGGAAAAAGGTACAAGAGACCCGAGAGGATCTATCAAAATCTACAACAAACAGTACAGTAATTATTTATTTAAAAAGTATTGAATAGCAGAACGAGGCGAGTATAAAGTAGCGGTAAGCTCGTTTAACGTTGCCTGTATTACAAATGCTGATATGAATTCTACTGCGATGTTAAGTCTGTCTGAATCTTGTCTAATGATGTTTATTGCATAACATTTCTTCGACCATTTTACATAAACTTTAAATCATTTTCACTGTAAGAGGAGATAGGTAAAAGTAATGGTCTACGGACAATGTAGTATGTTGAACGTGATCATTCTTGTCAAGATATGTACTCTCTGAGTAGATATCTTGAATGGGCGCTATATCAAGTTTCATTGATTGATTGATAATTTTATATGGAATCTATTTATCCGTCTTACAGATGGTGAAAACAATATAAGTATTTACTAGTTTTAAGTCTTCCGAAGAAAGTGTTATTCCAACACCCTGCGATTTTTCTCCAGCATTATCTAAACGAAAGAAATACACTTGAAACATCAACACTCGTGAAGCACCTGAAACATAAAATTCATGGCAGATTCGAAAGTCATGAAATCCAAGGTATCTAGGTTGCGAAAGATCCTAACTAGACGGCTGATTGGTCGAATGCATCACTAATAACGCCCATTGTTCTGGTGCGACTATTCGTTGAGACGGATGCTTTTTAAGCCGTTAGAAAGTAAGTCTCTAGCTTATAATAGCTTTGAAATATTATTATGAAATAAATAAAAATATATCCCAACAGCAAAGCATCATATGTAGGACTAGGACATTGTGAAACTCCATTACAGATATCCATATCTCCTACATATGGCCTCATGTGATGGGTCGTATGAAGCACGTATGGTTATATTGTCGTATGGGCTTCCTACTGGTTGGTTGATTGATTGATTGATGGATTGTTAAAGCGCCCCTTCAAGATTTCACTCAGAGACGCTCCCGACTACAGCGCGGTGACTCGGAGTTATACCCCGCAGCCGATAGTCGATCGATCGAGTCGATCGTGCCAAGTCGAGTCGATCTCGTCGATCGATCGACTCGCTTCTGATCGAGTCGATCGTAACCCGGCCAGTCGAGTCGATCGTTCTTTCCTCGACTTGACTCGACTCTGAAATGTTTTACTTACTATTTCTTCACAAAATGACAGACCTTATGATATAATGACGTAATTCTGTGTAGACACACAACTACCGTATGCATCTAATATGAATTTTACTGCTAATAATGAACCTCTTGGCGCTTTCTTATTAGTGGAGGTTATAGAGATACTTTTCCCCCAGTTTTACGGTGAAAATTGGAGCGATTAAGATGTGTTAAGAATGCCGTAGTTTCAGGAAATTTTAGCTCTGTAGTCAGTAACCATGATCTCAAAACGTTCGAAGGTCTGTAGGCTACGTTAGAACAAGACTTCTCACTCGGATGTGTGGCAACATTTTTGTCCACTCTACAGTGAGTTCAAATGGGAGCCGCAGCTGCCGCCCACAATTAATATATATTTGCCCTAGTCGCTCTATCTTTTTAAAAACGCAAAATGCCTACATGCACCCAAATGAGCCTTCCGGATTGGAAATGTCATAAAATGAAATACAATTACTGTCAAGTGGATTCGTGGAAAAATACTTGCAATTTTAACAGGCGATTTGGAGCATAATGTATGTGTATAATCTGGAGCACATGCTGAACTGTGACGGAACCCCCAAGAGGCAAGAGGTTCCAAGTCTGCAATTTTGGCCAAGAGACTATAGTCCAAGTCGACGAAGTCGATCGAGTCGATCGTCGTCCGGGCCAAGTCGACCAAGTCGTCGAAAGGTCGGCGAGTCGACGAAGTCGATCGAGTCGATCGTCGGCCGAGCCAAGTCGATCGTATACACTCGACTCGATCGACTGCGGGGTATACTCGGAGTTTCACGCCGAAGTGCATGAGCAATTGCGAGTGAAGGACTTGCCCAGGGTCATTACGCGGCGGCTTGAGGTGGATTCGAACCTGCAACCTTTCGGCTGCAAGGCACCGAACATACCCCTATACCACCGGGCCCCACAAAATGTTCTACGTTGATGTTGGAAATGAAAATGAACAATAGAAGAATCCATGCAACCAGCGAGGAAAATTTAAAAGCTCAACCTGGACAGTCCCGTTCTTTGCAGAACTCTACTTGTTCGTTTGTGACTGTGGTGCCACAGCTCGTATTTCTGGTTGTAACTCCGGTGTCACAGTCTCTCGTACATGGACTCCAGTCCTCGACAACTGAAAGATGCAAACATTTGATTACTAATATTCATTACTAAGTCAAAACACTTGTAGATAACTTTGTGCATGCATGTATGTGTGTATGTATGTATTCATGTAGCCTATGTAAATATAAAGGCGTAAATTAACGACTGCGTCATTTTAACGCATTTATTTGCCTGAAAGAAGAATTTGCGCAGTATAGGCCCCTTATTTCAAACCTGTTGAAGTTTATTGTTGGCTCTACGGTCTGGAATTGGCTCCCTCTGACTCTGAGCCCTAGGACTTTTACAGACACCTGTTATTGCCATCTTAAGACTGTCCCCTTTTAAGCCTGGGCTGGGTCGGGAGCGCCTCTGAGTAATACCGGCTTTCTGCTTTGGTGTGGCAGTGCCTCATAGGTTCCGTTCCTGTGTATTTACAAGAGCGCTGTCGCTGTACTCTGGGAGCGCAGGGGCTTAGCGCTCTCCGCTCCTCCACACATGGTGAACTTCTTGTTCCCCGTGCGCGAACTGCTCTTAGACAGCATCGTGCCGTCTCTGTTGCTGGCCCCATTTTTAACGGGCTCCCATTAACATTACGCTTTATGCCTTGAGTTCATTCAGATGCGTTTTACTGCATAGCCTTTAAACCATCCTTTTCATCCGGGGTTGGGTCGGGAGCGCTCCTGAGTAGTTACCTTGAAGGGACGCTATATAAATCGGTGCAATGAATGAATGAATGAATGAGTGAGTGAGTGAATGAATAGTGGCGCTTAGTTTGCGTATCCTCTGAAACTATCTACCTCCTAAAATGTTCGCAACTCTCCTAACGAGACTGTATCTTGATATAAACTGAAAACGTACCTCTTCCAGCCTAGTTATGCCTTTCAATGTTTGCCCAGCTTTAAAGTGCACTTCATACCTTTTTAAGGAGGGCGCTCTCAAATTGCAGATGTAATGTATTACTATACAAAGTATGTGCCAGAAACAGAATAGCCAACCTGTTACGTTTGTCCACGAATTTCTGCTTACGCTGGGAACGCAATTCAAACAGGGATCGTTGGGGTTGATAGCTTTGTCAGGAAAGCATTCGTCACTGATTAAACAGCTGTTGTTCTGAAAAGTTACAGCCTTCCGATAATTTATTTCATCATAATTATACATCAGGTTATAATCTGAAGCTATAGCGTTTAATTAGCCACTGATGACAGACTTTCGGAAAGCTGTATCAACGTTAATGACGGCTTGGTTTAAAAGCGTCAAAGACTTATTCAAAGACGTGGACAATCCAGATATATATTGTAGTCCTCTACGACTAACTGCACCTTAGATTTGTATCTCTGTTTGACCCTGTGCGCTTTCAATATTTTGGTTACAATAATAATAATGAAAACAGTAGGCCTATAAAGTCAAAAGCACCAAGAGCGCCTGCAGCAGAATTATTTTTTAGGCCTATTATGTACTTGCCTAATAATTACTTCTGAAGGTGCTGCTATACAGCCACAACACAATTTATTCGCAACATAAAGAGTCACTATTTGTGATAAACATGTAACAGCAAATGGTATATAAATCTTATCGACGATAAAATGATACCGTTTGCTGGCAGGTGTTACTGCTGGTGCATTCCATACAAACGGAGTCAAACAGCACAAAGTCGAGCATGTTGCTGTAGAGAAGGCCATCAACCGTTATAGACACATATTTCGTAGACAAGGCTGTTGTCCTGGTTGCTACAGATCTTCTACGTCTGTGTGTTGTCGTTTCTGGCACTGGACAACTGTATTCGACAGCAGTTATAAACGTTCCATCTGTTTCTAGATGAGCGCCGGTGTTTTGGTCCTTAACAAAGATACAATGCAAAATGACTGTTACCTCCCTGCCTGTTGTATGCAAATGGTTGTCTATTCTATTAACTGAGTTTTCAATTTTCTAATCAGTTAGCAAGTTGGTTCTGTGACTAAACGGTTTTCGGTCCGGGCTTGTTGAGGGTCTCAGTGCAACGACCCTGGGCAATCTATTTGCGCCCAATGCCTCCGTCACCAAGTAGGCCTAGCAGAGTTTGTTCATTCATTCATTCTGAGAATTTATATAGCGACTCTTCAAGATTATGTTCTTAAGGCGCTCTCTGCGCTACCATTTTATGATGTTAAGTGTCATTACAAACGAAAATATTTAATCAATTAGCAAAACAATGCACAGTAAACTAGAAGAGTCACCAGTGGTGGGCCCACGAACATACGCGAAACCAACCATCGGATTCCCGTCGAAAGCTGACAAATTGCATGGATGTTCAGAGTCTCTGGACCAAGTTGTGTCGATAGAGTAGAAAGGCCACAGTTGACATCCTTCTCAAATACGGTGACGCTGCCGACGAGCAGTCCTTCAGAGGTAGAAGATGACGCACGTCCGGCTATTCGTCGAAGCACAAGGACTATACGGAAGAAGGCATTCGTAGTGTGTCGGTCGGTCGATTGAAACACCTTCAGTGACTAAAGGTCGAGGTCACTCCAATGGCCCATCGAACCCGTCGATTGTTGTCCACCGAGACGAAAACACTCGGTGATGACGGCGTGCACGGTCCATACATCAGAAGGATGGGCCCGATGCAGTCACATGACTAGTGTTTGAGTAATATGTAGTCATATATATATATATATATATATATATATATGTGTGTGTGTGTGTGTGTGTAACGCCTAATCGTAATCGTAATCGTAATCTCGGAACTTCTACAGCGCCCACAAAAGCGAAGTCGCGGGAACCAGCTTATTCACAGGCGCTCAATCAAAACAAAATCGATAGGCAGGGGTCAAAATCCAGAGAGTCAGGCAGGCAGACAGGCAGGCGGCTAAGGTGGATGGTGTTTGGTGTTCAGACGGCGAGGTAGGCAGGGAGAAGTGTTGGATTCAGGATAGGATTTGTCAAAAAGCAGTGTTTTTAGTTTCGAGTGAAAGACCTGTGGAGAGATAGCGAGAGGTGGAGTTTCGGTGACTTCGTAGGATGGGTCAGACATTTGTCGTAGTGCTGGCGGAAGTTTGTTCCAAAGAGGTGGAACAGCTATGGCTATGGAACGATTTGAAAATTTTAGTGATGAGGTGACGGAAGGGCGGAGCAGTGTTAGGGAGGAGGAGGAGCGGGTTGGACGAAGTGGCTGGATCGTGAACAACTGACGGAGGTAGGAGGGCTGGGAGGTTTGAAGTGAGTTGTAGATGAGTGAGATGACTTTGTATTCTATTCGTTCAGGAATTTTGAGCCAGTGGAGTGATTTGAGGACAGGAGTGATGTGATGGTGTTTGGGGGGTTTTGGTGACAGCACGGGCTAGGGCATTCTGAATTGCTTGGAGGCAATTTATTTGAGTGATATCGATGTTTAGGGAAAGAGAGTTGCAGAAGTCTAATTTAGCGTGAACTATAGATGTAGCGATTGTGGATGCAGTTTTGAAGTCAAGCATAGGGCGGATTCTACGGAGGTCACGGATATGCATGAAGCAAGAGCGAGAAAGATGGGTGATGTGATCGGCGAAGCTGAGGTTTTGGTCAAAAATCACACCAAGGTTGCGGACAGGAGAATTAAGCAGTGAATGTATGGGTAGGTGCAGAGTCAAGGGTGATGGAAATAGATGGATCTGGGATTTTCTTAAGTTGCTCATGGAGGCCTATAAGTATAAATTCAGTTTTAGAGGGGTTCAGGCACAAGAGATTTGATGTCATCCAGGAAGAGATTTGGGTTACTACATGGAGAAGATGATTTATGGAGTCGGAGAAGCTGCTTGGAGAGAATGAGATGAATAATTGGGTGTCGTCAGCGTATAGGTGATGGTCAACCGAGGATGCTTTGATGAGTGAGCTGAGTGGAGTAGTGTAAAGGATGAACAATAGGGGCCCGAGAACAGAACCTTGCGGAACACCACTGGTGAGAGGATATGCTTGGGATGAAGTTTCGGATGTTTTAACGGAGAAAGAGCGGGAAGATAGATAGGACTGAATCCAGAGGAGAGCAGTGTCAGTAAAACCGAACCAGGAAGACAGTCTTTGGAGTAATATGTTGTGGTCGATGGTGTCAAAGGCTGCAGAAATGTCAAGAAGGCAGAGACAGGAGATTTGTTGATGAGAGATGGCAGAGACAAGTTTATTGTAGAGGGAAGTGAGAAGGGTTTCGGTTGAGTGCCGCTTGGTAAAACCAGACTGGTGTGGGTTAAGGAGTGAGTTTGAAGTCAGGTAATCATTTATCCGAGACAGGACTATGCGTTCAGCTAGTTTAGAGATGAATGACAGGTTGGAAACAGGTCGGTAGTTGGAAAGGTTTTCTTGGTCAAGGGATGGTTTCTTGAGGAGTGGAGTGACTAAAGAGTGTTTGAAGAGGAGGGGGAAATTTCCAGTAGATAGGGAGATGTTGATTATTTTGGTAATTATGGGAACGAGGATATATAGATGCACAGTCTTTCAGTAAGGAGGTAGGTATAGGGTCAAGTTCGCACTGCTTGTTCGGCAGAGATTGTAATAAATTGGATACTTCAGTCTCTGATGTTGGGTGGAAGACAGATAATGATGATTGAGGTGGGGAAGGTGGAGAGTCATGAGTAGACGAAGAAGTACCTGCAGGTGAATCGATGGTGGTTTTAGAAAGGAGTGATTGGAGAGAGAGACGGAGAGTAGCAACTTTGCCTGAGAAGAAGGAACAGAATGACTCGGCTATTGAAGAAGATGGAAGAGAGTTTGGAAGTGGGCTGGCGGAGTTCCGATGTAGCAGTTGGTTTATGGTTTTCCAGAGAAGACGAGGATTGGAGAATCGGGAGTGAACTAGTGAGGAGTAAAATTTCTTTTTAGCCGTAGCCAGAAGGTGATGATATTTATTTGTTGCAGTTTTTAGCGAAGAGAGCAGTTGAGGATCACGGGTTCGTTTGTAAGTGCGCTCAAGGCGTCGACGGAAAGACTTGAAGGCCTGGAGGTAGGAATTATACCAAGGGCTGTTAGAGTGGGAGCCTGATTTGGTGATAATAGGAGCGTGCTTGTCAAGGAGCATGGAGAGGGTGGTGTTGTAGGAAGACAGTAGGTCATCAAAAGAGGATGGAGGATTTAAAACGAGGTCTGAAGAGGAGAGATCTTGAATGAAAGTTTCAATGTTTATGGAGTTGATGCGGCGAAATGAATGAGGGATGGGTTCTGGATGTGGAGTAGGAAGTATGTTGAGGTGTGTGAAAATGGGGTAATGATCGGAAGGTGTATCAAAAGAGAAAGAGATGTCTGGCGATAACTTAGAGAGAGATGAAGTGATGATGAGGTCGAGTGTGTGGTTGTGACAGTGGGTGGGGAAGTTGACATGTTGGATCAAGTTAGTAGATGACAAGAGCGTGCGGAATTCGGATGCGAATGAGTCAGATGGATTGTCGACATGTATGTTAAAGTCCCCTGTGATCAGAAATTCATGAGGGGTTGTGGCAGCGATGGATAGTAAGGTTGTGAATTCTTGTAAGAAGACAGATGTAGGACTTGAGTATGAGGAGGAGGAAGGAGGGCGGTAGACATTGAAAATGGTTAGGATTGTGTTCGGGAGTTTTAGAGTGATTGAGGCGCATTCAAAAGATCGAAAACAGTAGCCAGGTGAGTCAAGGACGGTGGAAGGTTCTCGGGTCAGGAAAGCGATGCTTCCACCAGTGGTGTTCGTACCGGTTGTCGATTTTGAGGGACGAGGGGTGCTATGGAGATGATAGCCAGAAGGTAGACAGTCTTGATATTGGGCATGGGTTGTGCTTGAGTTAAACCATGTTTCAGTCAAGGCAAATAAGTCGGGAGGGTGAGTAGACAATGCCAAATCTTTGATTTCTGCTGAGTGTGTGGGGTGAAGTAATGATCTAATGTTTAAACTGCAGAGTACAAAGCTGGTTTTGTTTCTTTTCTGAGATGGTGTATGAAGCGGAAGAGTAGGAGGAGGAGGAGGTGTAGGGGTAGCAGCTGCAACAGTAGCAGCAGAAAGAGGCAAAGGAGGAGGAGGAGGTGTAGGGGCAGCAGCAGCAGTAGCAGCAGAATGAGGCAAAGGAGGAGGAGGAGGAGGAGGAGGAGCAGCAGCAGTTGCAACAGAAGGAGGCGGAGGAGGAGGGGTAGGAAGAGAAGGGGAAGAGTTATTAATTTAATTGGTCCAGGATTTACGTGCGTGTCACCAGAAAGTAGGATTAACATGATGAAGAAACCATTGTGAATCAGGTGCTGGAATGGTCTTTTGCGACCGACTGTTAAGAAAAACGGTAGCGGGATGTAGGACATGTAACCATTTTGTCTTGTTGCGGTGTCAAAAGAGGCGGGGTTTTGATGGCTGGGTGTGAACGGTATGTAGGTCATGGAGGGACTGGAGGGGTGAAACTGGACATGGTATGCGGTTTTGGTATGCCTCTTCAGATAACCTAATGACAGATAACCTAATGACGGGCGTTTTCTAAACGCTAACCTAAATTATGTCAAAGTAATTACAGACGCGTGCATCGACAAAAACAAAATATAAGACTGCTATGCAAAATAAAGCCAAGGTACTGATATTAAGCAGGCCTACTCGTAAGTCTCACAAAGAAAGTCTTTCAAACAAATCGACCTCTGTCAATCACGACCTACCGGCATTTCACTCCATCAACTCAGACCTGTGAGAATTTCATGCTGCCTGCCTGCAATTGCTAATTGCCAATAAAAAGCAACGTGTAATCGAAGTTCATACATTACATCATTTTTTTGCAATTCTCCCTACGCGCCTTTCAAACTTGTAACGCCGTGCCCTTTCACTGTTTGGACCGACAACATGGAATAACCTTCCGACAGATCTGCGTGTTCTTTAACTACGGAATCTGCATAAACCTTTACAAGAATCAAACCGGAGCGGTCTGCCTCGCGAAATGATTTGATTGTACCCTGCTTTCGACGAATCAACCGTGCTCGTCGGGACTTCTCTGTTGCGGCGTCGTGTATCCAGAATGTTCTTCCGCTCTGTATTCGTGACAATAATGCTGCATGTATGGTTTTCTCTAGACTTTTATAGACGCACTTTTTCAGCTGTCTTGATGGCCACGCTTTGAGTCTTTCGGAGAGACATTAAGTAGCGCTTTATAAGTGTCTTGCTACATTACATCTGAAAACTGTTTGTTATCGTCAAAGATGGGCTGGGAGCGCCTCTTGAAGGGGCGCTATAAAAATCCCCTGGATGAATTAACGAATGAATGAATTATGCTCTAGCGCCTCCCAAAATCAGTTTTGCTTCAATTTCATCTGGCTTTATTCCGCGCAAGGACAGACCTATTATATTCGAGGCAGCTGACCTAAGCATTGCAATTCTGTTGAGCGGCCAAAGCTGGTCTTTAATTTTCTCTAGGCCTAGGCCAGACTCTTTCAATTAGGCTATAATTGAGATAAATGGTGAATTTTAATTAATGGTAAATGGCAAAGAAATTAGAAATTGTAATGAAACAATTATCTTAATTGAGTTTATTATCTATTTTATTGGCAAACCTTCAAAGTTTGGGCCTCCTGCAGAATATTCAAATAGGACCTTTTGTAATTTATTAGGATATTCACAGGCCTCTCTTTTCAGATTCAAACCAGTTGCCGGTGTCACGAAATAGAGTATCCCCCAGACATGAGTATCCCCTTAGCGAAATGGAGAATTCTGTTTAATTTACATTTTTGGCGGTTTCTAAGTGTATTCAGTCGTACTGTTTGGATTTATTGTACACATAACATTTTTAAATTGCGTGTCTTTAGCTTGTAAGTCGACCTGAAATCAATTTACCTCGTTTTTTGTGATTTTGACTGGATTTTCGCCGAGGCTATCGTGATGCGTATACCGATAGGGGATAGAATGGTTTATCCCCCGGATGCTCTAAACCGGTTTATTCCATCCGGGGAGATAAATTCATACATCCCCCCGGATAGTCCTAGGACGGATACTCTATTTCGTGATACCGGCTCTGTGGACCCATTGGCCAATATATTTCCCTCATTAGTATATTATTGTGTGAAAATTGGTTGCAATAAAAAAATACTTGATACTTGACTTGACTTGATAGTTTTACCACTGATCGACAACCACAGATATAGCATTTTTATGAAAAAGGTTTTCTATATCTATGTTAGTACTGTTATGAGCTGTATTGTAGATTACCGTGAAGCGACACTTCAACGCTGATGAAGAGGCAACGCCACTTCCATAGACGCTGGTAACGTCACAGGGACGCTTGCGTACGTCACACACACCTCCTCTAATTATGCTGGTTAAAGATGGCGGCAGAGCCTGGTCGATGCTACAGTCAGCTCCCATGTAACCTACCATTAACAAGGGAGATCTAGTATCAGTGAGTTAGTAGGTGAGAAGTCAAGTAAATGATAGCGTACATCACGCAACCACCGACATTAGGTTAGAAGTCAAGTAAGTGAGAGTTGTTCTATATAGCCTGCATACTACACAGCACAGTCACCAACAATTCACGACTGGATAAGTAATTCAAAATATGAATTAGCCAAAGCGTGTGCTTTCAGTGGTTCTATTGCGTGACAGGCCTGTACGATAGTCAGGAGTGGACTCGTTTCACTGACAGAAGAAGAGTAGAGAACAGCATTCCCTTTTGCCAGCCTCAAGACGCTGAAGTCACCAACACTTCATACCCACGGGTGCCGTGGGTATGAAGTGTTGGTGACTTCATTTTCTTGGCCTTGGCATATTGATGGCGGAGGGCCATTCTATTCATCGTAGTCTTATCTTCCAACCCATAGTATACGGTTAGTGTACTCATCATAGCTGAGTAGGCTAGGGGCCAGAGTGGAGCCGAAAGAGTGAAACTGTCTTCTACCCTGGTAGGGTTTTGAACCTCCGATGTCGCGGTCGATAGCCCAGCATTATTACCATTAGGCCTACCCTATCGCCCACCGCCTGCACTGATAAATGACAAAGCAATTATCGAACCTGTGGTGCAAGTGCAAGTGCCTTCCGAACATGTTCCATGAAGAGTGCAATTGTTTGGACACAGTTTTCCAGACACCGATGTTAATAGGTCGTTTGTTGAATCGGAACTACTGGTTATGGTAGCGGCTATGTTGTTGACGCAGCTTTGCTCAAAACAGAAGGCGTACGCGCTTATTGAGAGCCAGTCATCCACGATCTTAAAAAATTTAATAAAATGAC
The DNA here is from genome assembly GCA_020284085.1 of Aporrectodea caliginosa. Taxonomy (NCBI): domain Eukaryota; kingdom Metazoa; phylum Annelida; class Clitellata; order Crassiclitellata; family Lumbricidae; genus Aporrectodea; species Aporrectodea caliginosa. Next base: position 395,740 of record JACEVL010000577.1, read on the forward strand.
ATGATATAGTTAGGAAATAAAACATGCTGTGATCCGTTTTAGTCAAACCAGAAGTTAGATAGAGTTTGTTACGTCAATGGTTTTAATTACCAAGAGTTGGTATCTTAATACACGCACACATACAGTACATGCATGCATGCATACACAAAGCATTTAGTAGTTCATAATATGAATATAACTTATACGCAATTTTATCACGTAGTACTTGCACCAACAGTGATTCGTTTGCTCTATGCTGCCCCGGCATGGTGGGGGTTTGCGAGACAATAGGATAAGAGCCTTCCCCAGTCAGTAATTAGCAAGCTAATCCGCCTCCAGTCAGTAATTAGCAAGCTAATCCGCCTCCAGTCAGTAACTAGCAAGCTAATCCGCCTCCAGTCAGTAATTAGCAAGCTAATCAGCCTCCGGTACCTTCCTGACGACTACCGAACATTTGAGCGACTTCGTCTTGAAAAAATATTACTGGACAACATTTACGTTGATCGTCAGAACATTCCCCGAAATATTATTTGTTTATCTTACTTTGTTAGCCAGCTGCAGCTGATAGGCATATTCGTAATAACGAAGGCACACAGCACATAGAGTTTTAGCGCCGTATCCTAGATAAGCCATATGATCCTTTTACCCATAAAATCAGCTTCGTCTGGCCTACCTGTATATCGCTGACACACATATCAATTATTGTTGTCAGGTCTACGTTTGCGCTGCAATCCGTGTAAGCTGGGGACGACTGCAGCTCATTGGAACAGTATTGTTCGACTTCTTGTTGAGTTTTCCCTTTTGGTGTTGGCCAAGTAAATGAAACATTAGCACCAAAATTCGGATCGTAGGTGTATGGAGGATACAAGATGTCGTCATCCAGAATGAAGTCACTGTCAGCATTGCTGCTATCAAACAACGACGATGACATTACGGAAACGTCCGTGTTTCTACAAACTACTCCCGAAGTCCAGTTTCCAGAAAATGGATCATCGGCCGCTGATACATTCTTCAGCGTTGGATCTGAGTTGGAACATACTGCATAAGTTGTGTTGCATCCGCACTGTGTCGCAGCTACATTAAAAATGTCGGAACAAGGAGGTTGCTTTGTGAAGTAACTTGAATCGTCCGAAATTCTGGAGAAAAAATATAACACGAACTGTACTATTTAGCACAAACGATGGTGCAATGTCATACTCGAAAACTAGCGTCTTTGAATGTGACCACAACAGTCACAATTTCCAAGCACTCTGTCACATTCATCGTACTGTAAATTATGAGGAAGAGATGAACCAGACAATAGGGTGGGTGAGGATCAGTTAGAATTGAGGGCTGGTAGACCACAGACGAACATAGGTTAATCGCAATTTTGTAATCACACATTTATGTAGCGCCGCTCAAACTGTAAGACAAATCTGCGCTAGCCTATGTGATGTTAAATGTCATTTAGACCTGGACAATAACATCAGTTAGCAAAAACTGGAAGAGTCACCAGTGGCGGGCCAACGCGCACACGTGGATCCAACAAACGGGTTCCAATCGACAGTTGACAGATCGAGTTCAGAGTTCTTGGACCAAGTAACATCGATAGGGTGGAGCGACGACAGGTGACAGCGGTCGCAGCATACAATAACGATGCCACCGAGCAGTTCCTCATTGGTGGAAGATGATGCACGTCGGGCTATTCGTCGAGGCTCCATTGAAGAGGCATTCGTCGCGTGTCGGTCGGCAGGTTGAAGCGCCATTAGTGACTAACGGTCGAGGTCGATAATCAGTGTTTAATTAATCTACTCCCCTTGCTGTGGGGGAATCGAGGGTTCCCTCAGCAGCACCCAACATATTCGAAAAGTTGACGACCGGGGAGTAGTAACGAGAGTTTTCCGAGAATTTTCGAGGGGGGCTAGTAACGAGAGTTTCCCATGAAAAATTTCCCCTCCTGCATCCGCCCCTGACCGGGGGAGGGAAACACGATAAAATTATAAATCCTGGGGGAGAAATTATCCCTAAATTTCACACTTTCTGTGCAAAATTACATGTCTTTCATTTTTTCGGAGGGGGGAACTCGATCCTGGGAAAGTTCCTAACTTCCCCCCCAGACGTCTAGATTAAACACTGGTCACTCCATTGACCCGCATAAATCGTCCTCCGCCGAGACAGAAACACCCGGCTACAGGCGGCATCATGGCATGCACGGTCCGTATATACGAGACTCGATCATGCATCAAAAATATGGGCCTGATTCAGTATATTACTATATATATATATTTATATAATATATATACCCTCTAATTGTGGTTGATTTGTGTAATTGAACAGCATATGGCAATGACATGAACCTATAAGTTACCAGATTGCATGATAGTATATTGGGAAAATTTGGCATACCATATAACTATGAAGACGAAACTATTAAACTGCAGATGCAAACGAGACGAATTGCAAGACAAAGAATACAAATCTAATTTTAAGAAAACGCTAAACAAGAGCTTCAAGCAGAGGAACGCAGAAAAGACCCAATGGTCGCAGAAGATATTGATACGATGTTGGAAGTGAATTACACAGAACAAAATCCAGAGAAGAAACACTGAACGTGGTATGAAATGGAAAATGGCTAAAATAAATCAACAAAGTAAAATTAATTGCTAATTCTATAGCAAGGGCAAGGCAGAAACTACTTCAGTTGGACTGACTGATGAAAGCAGCACAACAAGCTGAAACGCTATTTTTACCAGGCCTTACTTTAGACGGCTTTACGAGGAATGACGCTTTGTTCCTCGTTTCGTAGCCGCCCGTGTAGGCCTATTTGACTTTAACGACATCTTCCACAGGACCGGTGTATTTCAATTAAACGACATCTTCCTCAGCGCCCGTGTATTTGAATTTAACGACATCTTCGTCAGCGCCCGTGAATTTGAATTTAACGATGTGCAAATTTTTCGTGTGTCCCTCTGACGAATTTACGCGTTGGCTTGAAATTGTTTAAAACAATTCTATGCAGTATATACTCCCTGCCTAGCTAGAATTCAATGGCATTGAAACTATGACCACATCGAAACTTAAAATGTCCAAATATCGGAATTTAAAGTAAATTTTGAGTTGAAATAAAGTTGGGTTGAGATCTATAGAAATTCAAGTGAAAACGTTCGTTAAAAATTTCGTATCCCTAAAGTGTTGCATTGAAATTCTTCATAAAAAATAAAATTGTAGGCTTATAAGCAATGAGATCGACGATCACCATGAAAACTAAAATCTCTAAGAGAAAAATAATAACATATCCAAAATTAAATGTCCAAGGGCGGCATTTTGGGCCTTCGCCCCGGGCGACATTTCAGCTCCGTACGCCTCTGTAAAAATATAATCTTAGTTTATTAATTGAAACTGACAAGTATGCAGTAAGATTACATGATATAGTAATAAAAGATGATAAAAAGTTTAACATGAGTCCGAATTTAACTGTATGGCAGCCTGCAAGGCGCCAATCTGTCCTACTGCTCATTTTACAGTCAACCTCTAAGGAGGCTAGCGGGTATCGAACCGCCTTCCTTCTTAATTTCGTGTATCAGTTACCATTCAACTATCTCTTCACCCCATCGACCAAGATTCTGTACTGAGTTGTAACAGTACGCTTACGAAGGACAATCAGGAGTCCGTTGGCAGCTGACGGAAGCCACGACCGGGTACTGAGGAGAGAGAAATGCAGAAGTGCCTGATGTATGCAGGAGCAGAGCCAACAAGACAATAACGCGTAAGGGTCAGGTTCTTAAACTGAATACACTGCTGGACGAGGAGCCAGTGCAAAGTGTCTCGCATAAAGGAAGGCACATGGCCAAACCTGGAGACACCTCCAATAAGGCGGGCAGCGGCATTGAGAACACACTGAAGCTTCGAAATATTAGCTAGTGAAAATCCAGCAAAGAATACGTCAAGGTTCAATGCCCTGCTGGGCAAACTTCGAAGCCAACTAGCCAAGTAGTCGGCGCCATCGCTTTGAATACAGGACTTCGTAGAGGGGCTTGGTACAACAGTACACAGAAGGCAGCCATCAACAATACATAGTTTACTATCAGTTCGACTCACTCGCTTGTTCTATAATGATGGGCTGTTGTAGCGAACCTACAGAAATGGATTTCTCCCAATGGGCTGCGGTTGAATCCGACGAAGACGTAATAAATGTATGTTTGAGTAGGCTACTAATCAACGCAGGCGTGGTCAAAGCTTAACGAAGAATCGATGACGTCACGGTTCTCTTGCTTGACTCAACAACTCATCGTCTGCTACCTGAGCATGGTTTTGGATAGAGCTGAACACAAGAACTCCCTCAGCAGGTCCGCGCCATTATTGGAGCAATTTCATGCGGAACATAGGCTTCTCGAGAAAAGCCAAAGAATGGCTCTTTCTCTTGCTGAGAAAGAAGTAACTTTCAGTATTCCCTTTCTGGGACGTGCTTCACTTATTGACTTCGCCTCCGCATACATCAAAGAGCCACGTGATTCGGTGCCAAGTCAGCCGGGTTGGCAATCGTTGCGTTCTGCTCCCCGTGGTTATATGTAGGTGCTGCTCTTGCGCACATCAACTCGAGACCTTCAAGCCTCTCTTGCGTTGGAATGTTCTCTCTGAGCTGTCCTTTATTGCATTTATGTACTAGTTTTTCTTGACTCTGCTCCACCTACTTTTATGCACATCTTAAGATGCACTTGTTTAGGTCGGATTGATAACATATGCGGGCAGCACCAATGAGAAGCATTAAAAGGCGCTAAATTAAAACTTTAATGATCTCAATACAGGCACACATGCATATGTTGTTCTTTGAAGTGACTTTATGAGATGTTTAAAAAACTGTTTTTATTCTGAGGTAATACTAACAGATGAGTCGAGATGCCTTTTTGAAGTCTTCATTTGCACCATTATACATCCGACATGAACTTTCAACAGAATCTTAAGACAACTTCTTTACATAGGTTACACGCTTACAATTAATTACAATGCTTTAATTTCTTCAAATCCTCTATACACGCCTTCTTCTACATGTACATTTCTCTTCGGAACCAAATCATCGCGTATTGGTGGTTCTTCTACCTAAGCTCTTCTGAACGCTGAAAAGTTAAATTTTAAGTTAAAAAGGAAATAATATGTGATTCAAGTGAAGAAGGATCCCATGCCTATTTAATGTCCTACCGGAGATGTTTTCGACATTCGGAGTGGAATCGTCACTGGATTTCCCGTTGCTATTACCACACACAGAAGCTGGAATCCGTTTTACCGTGATACTCAGGCGGCAAATGAACGTACACACTGAACCACGGCTTTCTTAGATCAGCTCTACCTGGAAGTCCAGGAAGGCATTCGAATCTACGCGCAAGAAATATTTTGCATCACATAATACACATTTTTAATTTTTAAGTTATTCTCTACTCTCCCATTCTGTTCATTAGGCTTATATTTACATGCAGTCAGGTAACCATTTACAGAATAATTTGAATCAGATATTCAAGGTTGAAATTTGTCGATTTGCAAAACAAGTGGCTATTTTATTACTATTACTATTATTATTATTATTATTATTATTATTATTATTATTATTATTATTATTATTATTATTATTATTATTATTATTATTATTATTATTATTATTATTATTATTATTTATTATTTTATTATTTTATTATTATCACCATTATTATTATTATAATTATTATTATTATTATTATTATTTATTATTATTATTATTATTATTATTATTATTATTATTATTATTATTGTTTGCTGTTATTATTATTATTATTATTATATTATTATTATTATTATTATTAGTAGTATTAGTAGTAGTAGTAGTAGTAGTAGTAGTAGTAGCAGCAGCAGCAGCAGCAGCAGCAGCAGCAGGCTGCAGCAGTAGTAGTAGTAGTAGTAGTAGTAGTAATAGTAATAATAATAATAATAATGATAATATCAACAATAATAATGACAATAACAGTATGTTTTTGTCAATTTAATTGTTTAGAGTTTATTACGCTAGTTAAGGTAAAATGTATAAATTTTGGTTATAATCATTTTCTTTCCATAATCAATAACAGACCTGCACCATAAGGCATGGTAGTAATAATATTATTAAATTAGACTATGGAGAAGACTGCTTGCCGCCTCCTGCATCAACATTCTTTTAAAACCATTAAGAGAAAGTGTTATGTGGCTTTTCCTGTAGATCAAAGATTGTAGTCGGTTCCTTCCTTGAGCGTCGTAGAATGCAAGAGAACCCATTACTGTGACAGAAGACCCATACCTAAAACGCCGTGGCCACGGATAGGGGTACAAGGAGTGGCTTAATGCAGAAAGGAGCGCTTCTGCTAAGAAGCTTAGTGGAAATTAAAGTTAGAATAAACATCAACACATAAGTTTTCACTTACGCTGTAGATCAGGCCTGTGCCATCCACGTAAACTGCAGACGCATCTACTGGATCTTGGGAAAGAAGACGAGCAACTGTTGGATATCTCTGAACAGTTTTATTCCATGATCCTGCTTCACAAATACTTATCTTGAATGCGCTGTTGCCTTCACGAACAATGATGCCGCAGTTACAGGTAACCTGTCCACCATTGCATGTTTCATGACGGACCTGGATCTGAATAGAAATACCATGTCTTGATTAAATCTCAACTCTAGGTAGGAGCTATACTGTCGATGAGGATAAAAGGGCATGTGTTAGTCTTCGCCTTAAATACCATGAAAGAGAGTGCAAATGGCCACATTACTGAACTGCCTACGTCGACTTATCTAGAAAGTTAATAGGTTTCTAAACTAAAATTTTGCATGAAACGCCAGAACTCATACAACATACCGACACCAAATTATAAAATCGTTAAATTTCGACTAAGCATAAAACTGATAAATAGACCAAATACTTGATATCTTGGCATCTTTGTTATCTCTTGCAAAAACAGCTGATGAGCTGGCTCTGAAGTTCCAATCTATTTTTTTACCCTCAGTCGGAGGCGGTAGGGGTCTGCGGGTATACCCGTACCCGCGGGTTTACCCGTACCCGACCCGTACCCGCGGATCGGGTACGGGTCGGGTACGCATATTCACGAGTCGGGTCGGGTACGGGTAGGGTCATAACGGGTACGGGTATACCCGGGTTTTACCCGTACCGACATGAAGTTTTGGGGGTACAATGCCACCATCATTACATATAATAGAGAATATAGGCGCACAATGGGCATGACCGGGTCTGCAACGTACTATTAACAGTTACTCAGTGTTCTAGAATCTAGATGACAGCATATAGACCACGGAGATACAATGTCCAATGTCATTGAGACATCACAACAGTTGAATGTGACAGGTTCCATAAGTTGACTGCCTATTATTATTACTACTGCTGCTACTTCTACTACTACTACTATTACTACAACTACTGCTGCTACAACTACTACCACCACCACTACTACTATCATCATCATCAGCCTATTTATTATTATTACTAGGTCTACTACTGAGTTGTAACCTATTGGCCTGGTAGGGACAGAGATTAGGGTATCCCTAACTTAGCGGGACTTCAGTCCCTTCTGGGAACCCGATCGTTTCCCTCAAACGTTAATAACATATTCATGTGATCTGTCTGTTTTAATTTCTAAACTTATGTTCGTTGATTATGATAATTCTGGATCACTACTTATAAACTATTCTATGGAAACAATAAAAGATTGATTGATTGATTGATTATGGGAAGGCGGGCTAATGACGTGACGGGCACTGTACGGGTACGGGTATACCCGCGGGTACGGGTAGGGTCGGGTAGTAATTTTAAGTATGGGTCGGGTACGGGTACGGGTAACGGTTCTGTGTTACGGGTACGGGTCGGGTAGCAAAAATGCTCTACCCGCAGACCTCTAGGAGGCGGCGTTCGCGCGACCGCCGGCCTCATCATAGGGTGTTAGCTCTGGCGACAACCGGTAGATGTAATCTGAAGTCGGCAGGCAATCGAGACCAGGGACTCACTCGCGTACGTCACCTTGCGGGCTGACCGCGTTGAACAGACTTTTGTGCTTGGTCTGAAATGGGTATGGCCTTGTCATAAACGCAGTGCCTAGGCGTCATCCATGCCCGGTGTCATCGGACCCCTCGTAGTCGACCGGTTATAGTGGCGAAACAAGTTCGCAGTGTATGTTAAAACCCGGATCGACATAAGGGTTTCGTCGTAGGCACTCAACCCCAACTTGCGGAGGAGTCTCGACGATGCATGATGGAGCGCCCCTCTCCCGTTAAGTACCACCGCCCCAAACACACACGGTTTCCCTGGATAAACATTAGTCACCCAGCTGATGACGTCAGGTCTAGCATAATAGCAGACCTTTTCCTCATATGGACCGCTCATATCATTACAGTCCGAGGCAATGGTGACATCAACAACATAGGCGACATCGTCCACCAGGGCCACCAAGTCAGGCTTGCGCCTCCCAACTCCAGTAGGAATAACCGGCTCCCGGATCACCGAGTGACCCTTTGCCTCGATCCTTTTGAGTATCAGATCGAGAACCGAGTTATGCCTGTCACACCGGAGACGGTGGGTTCTCGCACAGTTTTGGGAGATGTGAGCCAGAGTGCCCCAAGCGTTGCACCCAGCGTCACACCATACTGGACCCGTCCGCCGCCCGCGTGAGCTACGCTCTGCAGACGGCAGTAGGTTCCCCCTCACCCTCACAGCCTGGATGTAGTCACCCCCCGAGAGGAGGGCAGACCCATCGGTCACCCAGGTGTTCACATGAGGGGTTTGTCCTTGCTGTTTGAGTCGCCGACCATCCACCGATGAGTGGAGCTGGATCGCCAAGAAGTCATTGGCGTCCTTCCGATCGCTCAGCACCCTTACCGCCACCCTTGCCGTTTTTGCACACCTCCTCCTTGCCCCCAGGAAGATGGGACTTGTAGCCACGCTTTGCATTACTGGGTCCTGTGACTCCTCCGCCTTACCCATACGATGGGATTTCAAAGGGGGTATTGTGTAACGCAGTCGTGGCACTTCCAGTCCGCCAGCCGATGCCTTAGCGTGAAAGTATCCGGTGAGAGTATCATGCGGCAGGTGCAACCATTTGCGCACTGCCACCCTCACCAAACGGTCTAACCATTCCAAGGACTTAGCTGTCATCTCCCCGAGAACAAGTCCATGATACATTTTAGGCAATAAATGGCAGCGCAATAGGAACATGCGCTGCTGGGGCTTCAACGGGGCACGCGTCAACCGGTCCAGTCCCACAGTGAGGAAGTCTCCATGGGCCCTCCTCACCCCGAGTGGTCTGGCCTGCAGTCCCAGGTATTTGTATGTCTGCACTATGTTGAGCGATCTCACTGGCTCACCGTCGATGGTCAAGATCGGTGAGGGATTTACCACCCAACGTTTAGCTTTCCCATCGATATCGATCCGAAGGGAAGCACTCTTAGCCGGGTTCAGTCGGAGACCGCCCATCGACAATGCATTTCGTACTCTGTCAACCTGTTCTCGCAGACCGGTTACAGAAGAAGCGATCAGGACAAGGTCATCAGCAAAAGCCAAACACCGGACCATGACCTCCTTATTCAGGAAGCAACCGATGGCTGGGTTCAGCTCTGAGAGGACCTCATCCATTACACAGTTGAACAGGATGGCCGAAAGGGGATCGCCTTGACGTACGCCGCGGCCGCATCTGATTGGGCCGCTTCTTCGACCGCCTACCTTCAGGACGGTCGATGTGTAAGCGTACATCCTCGCAATGTATTGCACCAGCGGCGATGGTACGCCCAGCCTCCTGAGTGACCTCGCCAACGACATGTGACTTCCTTGACAACCTGCAAATTCCTTTTAAAATTAAAAGACTTGTGGAGCACACCCCAGAACGATGTTTCAATTCTGCCATTTCTGAGGCTAGACGCCGGAGAAGTCTGTTCAAGCGTCTGCTGCGCCACTCTGATCTTCCTTCAGATCGCACCAGGTTTAAGCAACAGTGTGAACCTATGTGAAACTTGTATTTTATTTTATACCTAACTAATTCGATCGCAGAAGAAGCTGCATAAATTCCCTGCTGTGTGCTCTGTTACCTATGTGATCTTGCAAGTAAATATTCGGCCTTTCCTCAGACACATTTAAAGATCTAAGACTTAAATCGGTCGGTACCTCTGTGTTTAAAAATACCTTCGTCCAAAGTCTGCACTTCCTGTCAGCCAATAACTCTGGTAGAGGTTCTAAAAAATCTTTTCCTCACTAAACCGGTCTCCTTGACACCATTCCTAAATCTCTCCTGAAAGAGTGCTTTACTATCCTGGGTCCAACCATTATATGAATTGTCATCATCGCATTGCACGATGGGCCTTCCTATCTGCATAAATTGCGTGTGCAAGATGGCGAAGAAACAACAACTGAAGAAAGAAACATCTTGAAGACATCATCCGCTGCTTTAGAAACCTTCTCTCGACCCTGACGACCAAATTGCAGACCCATCTCAACTTTGAATTTATATCTAATATCTTCGAACGGATAGCCATGAAATGTAAGCAAATTATCTATCATTCAACTCCTAATCTCCCATTTCAGGCAGCACACCAGTAGTTTCATTCAACAGAATACGAACTTCCTGCTGTTCATAATGATGACATCGTGTCTATAATCAACTGGTTTTGGATATTATGCCCGTTACTTGGAAGCTGATGCTCCCATTCTCAACATAGCAATTGGTACATCAGCTTTGGCAAAGGATGTCATTCAGTTCTTCAGTTCGAAATATTTAATAACTAAGAATAAAAAATCGTGTCCGTTCACAGTCATATGATTATAGCATAAAATCTTTAAATGTTAATTATTATGTTCTAGTAAGTCTAGTCTTATCTAAACAAGCAGGGCTTGTCGAAGACTATGATTAAGCCATGCTGGATTATTCAATGTAGAACAGGAAATACAAATTCAACCGTCGGGCGGTGTTTAATGCACAACGCATCAACCGATAGCGCGCCAAAAGAAACCGTAATCCAGAAGATTATCCTTTTCAACACGTATCCCGGCGCCGCGCCGGGATATCAAAACATGCCGCCGTACTTATCCCGGCGCGGCGCGGGATATAATTATATAAAGAATGATTTATAGGTTCTCCCAGTACTGCGGGAAACCCCTTAGCAGTGTGCAGAGATGCCGTTGGTTGTCAACAAGTGCACCTTATAAAGAAATACATATCTATGGTAAAAAAATACATATCTATGGCAAAAAAAAAATACATATCTATGGTGGCTTGTTACATGTTCTATTTTTACTTTATTCGTGTCTTTTCAAATTATTTAGGGTTATATAGGTATATTTCACAACAGGAGGCAAATTAGATAAACGTCTTCTCCTTTTGACGGCTTACAATACAAAGACAAAATTTATTATTTATAATTTTTAAATACATTGTAGTGGTATGAATTAGTTATAAAAAATTATTTATATTATTTAGATGATTAGTATGAGAAAAAAATTATAAAGTCCAATTTTAACCTTGAAATTGCATTGTCCTTTCTAATGGTGAGTCAATTCAACGTTACGTTAGGGTAACAGCTGAAACGCTTAACTGATGTTTTATAATTTTTAGATAATTAACTTACATAATATATCCATTGCTCTATATGGTTTATATTAACTAATTAACAAACTAAATAATTAAAAAGAAATAAAACCCTCTGTCTTCAAATATTGGTTACAACACCGTTACGAATGGGTTTCTGCCATCTGGGGAATAAATTGAAAACTCTCGGTTTTTGAATTGGCATCTTCGATAGCAGGGAACCAGTCTGCATTGATTTTACCAACAAGAAATCAATATGGATGTTTGCTTCTGTTGACAATTTTCGGAAATTTATCCGGTAATGTAATAGTATAAAAAAGATTTACAACTCCGTGACTGTAATTATTGCACTTTGCGTATATACATAATTTTTTTTTTCTTTCAAAAATAATATTGAAATTGACAGCCTGGCCACTATAAACTAACTATTTTTTTATATCTTAACTCGTCCGGTGAGCATGGAGACCTAATTATGAATATTTTACAACTCCGTTACTACAACTCCGTTACATTATTTTCTATTAAAATGAATTTATTTAATGGTACATGTAGAAAATTTGTCGTTAAAATAGTTTAGGTTGCTGTGTAATAATTTAATGCACACTTAAAACTAATTAATCACTTATTATAAACAGTGGCCGTATATTGTATTGTGTATTTATTAAGTAACGGAGTTGTAAATATTTAGCTAATCAAAGTTGTATGTGTTTCACATAGTAAAAAAACTAAAATAAAAATTTAGACCAAATCTGTCAAATTTAAGCTCTGCTCAATATCAAATATGCTTCAGGACTGCTAGTTAAATATTTGTGTAAGACATTTTTTTATTTTGCATGACTCTTTTTTTCTAATTCTATTTCTGAATTTGACGCCTGTTGTGAAATATACCCATATACATATATATATATATACTTACACGTACCTTTGCATGAATATATACACATACACATACATACATATACACATATACATATAAATGTACATACACGCACATATATATACACATAAGCATATATATATATCTATACATATATTCATATATATACATGTACATATACACATACATCTATGTACATATATATATAAATACATATACATATATATACTCACGTACTAATTACGCAGTACGCCGGTTGCCACGGGCAGCAGTAACGAAAAGTTAATACGTGAGACAGATATAATTATAGTTAAGCAGAGCAGAACGAACAGTATTATATGAACAGAGTACCACAATCTAGGTCCAGCAACCGAAAAATCTCGTTCACCAAGAAGAGTTTTAATTATGACCAGAAAGAGAAAGTCAATCAGATGACCTTATTGCCCCGCGACATGGAATGATCTACCACATGATCTTCGAATTATTTCCAATTTGAACTTATTTAAAAAAATATTTGCACCTATGGCTTATTATGAATGCAGAGACAAAACAAGGTTCCTACTTCTTACCGTGTTACTCTCTCTTTTACTTGCATTTCCACTCCTTATCTACCTTTGCTGATCAACAGAAATTGCTTATTATCTGCGCCCTCAATTAGGTATACCAATGTGGGTTTATGCATTAGAAGGTATATTAATGTAGGTTTATGCATTATACCATTTATGCATTTATGCTGCCTAGTTAAGTTTAGTCAAGTTAGACTGTTAGTGTATATACCTTTGCTGATCAAGAGAAATTGCTTATTATCTGCGCTCTCATTTAGGTATAATGTAATGTTCTTTGTTGGACCAATAAACATTGATTGATTGATTGATTGATTGATTGATTGATTGATTGATTGATTGATTGATTGATTGATTGATTGATTGATTGATTGATTGATTGATTGATTGATTGATTGATTGATTGATTGATTGATTGATTGAATAAGGGAAATAAGGACTGTTTGAAAGCATTGTTGGCTGGCCGGAGTTCAATTATTTAGAAACTATGAGCCCAAATTTGAAACAAATCTTTTGCTAAACTGAAAGACAATGCAACTGGCTCGGAAAAGTTTCCATTTATAAATTACAATAACATTTACATCTCACACTATTACTATTGTAATTTGTTTTTACCAAAGATATAAATCACATAGAGGCGACCTTAAATCAATCTGATGTATTTTTGAATGGCTGAAACTCGTAAATAATCGACGTTGAAAGAAATAATTGTGCATTGCAGTACTAACACAATCCGCATGACCGTGTCGAAATATTAAATTATGCATGTTGGCATAAAGCCACTTATATTGGCGCGTATTAGAAACTTTCCAAAAGTTCTACAAACATGGTTTTCTGCCTGTTCTAGAAAGGTATATATATATATATATTCGTTTAATTGAGCTCGATTGCCGACATACCGCAGCCATTTACACGAAAGAAGAAATGTCTTAGAAAGATAATAAAAATCAAATCAAACAGACAAACAATTAAAGAATTGATCGGTCATAGTCAGAAAGTGGGGTGCGACTCAAGATAAACCGAATATGTGGATAAAGTGAGTTGAGTCACAACATTGTACCTCCATGTGCTGATTGGCGTTTATCGCTCTCGTAAGATAGAAATCTCCCACCATATAGTTGTTGAAATAGCTGCAATCAATAAAAAGTTATTAAGCGGTTGATTAACATCTGATGGTACGTATGTTGTTCCTGGTACACGTCTTGTCTTTGACCGGCTTTCATTTATTTTGTGGTCTCTCCATTTGGAGCTCTCTACCTCCTCGTGCTTGCAACTCTCGCATCAAGACAGTCTTTCGCTATGAACTGAAAATGTACGTCTTCTGGTCTACTTATGGCGCTTAACATCTGTCTGGCTTTAATGTGCACGGCTGAAGTTTGTAAGGAGGACATTATCAAATTACAGTTGTAGCCTATTGTATTGAAGGCATTTGACTAATGACGCCATGTTACGAGTATTCGTCGATATAATTATAACTCTTTATAATCAGCTCCACATGAAAAGCAACAGAGAACTAGCCTACTGAAAACATCTGTAGAACACAGGAAGATCAATGAATTGAGAGTTGTTCGAAGCAGTTGGGCTGAGAGTCGTTAATTTGAAGTGCACGATTTGAAAGTAAATTCGAGAGAAATGAATGATTTATGGAAAGAAGAAGCCTTTATTAGATTTAAGTATTAATACTAGGTAAGTTTCAATAATATAACTTCAAGCCATATCAGAAATGCATTACATTAAGGTTGCAGTTGATTAAATTGGTTTCGTATGTGTTAAAATATTATAGATCGTGTAAGTCTTGTTACTCTTGTAGTACGCACTGATGGTTTTCGTGGGTAGTGGCCCTCTACTGAAGTGGGCCAGCACTATTGACAGGTTTATGAAGTGCGCTCTATAGAGGTCCAGATACGCGCGAATACATAGACGTCGACATTCCGAACAAATAAGACAAGAAAATAACTATAAACAATGTAAAGAACACATAGTGTTAATTGTAGATTAATGTGAAAATTAAGGCAGCAAGATTTTATACTCACTATTTATCAAAACTGGTAAGGTGAGGATCGCTGACTGATTGGCATTGCATATACTGTGTTTCATCGGGAAGAACAGCCATCTGTTAACAAACAGTGTCAACTGCCATTACAAATTTGCAGGTTATATTATTTTTTCTGTTTCAGGCTGTATTATTTTTACACTTTCAAGCTATATTATTTTTACACTTTCAAGCTATGTTATTTTTACACTTTCAAGCTATGTTATTTTTACACTTTCAAGCTATATTATTTTTACACTTTCAAGCTATGTTATTTTAACACTTTTAAACTATATTATTTTTATACTTTCAAGCAGTTCATGAGAAACAGTCAAGATGGTATAAAATGGAACGCGCATCGCACGTATAATAAGTTTAGCTGAAACCCCAAACCTTTGAGACTTTGAATCCTTATGACCGCTGGCGTTTGCTCCTTATAAAACCTTCTGGATATCGTCAACGAAAACTAGCACCAGATAAGGGGAGAAAAAGGTAAATGAGACGCCTGTGTAGGCTAACACGCCACTATAGAATCTTCCCAGAATGGTGGTTGTTTAAGAAGTTGATACCACTTGTAACCTCTAACTTGCTTTTGCTTTCAGTACCAGATGGATTGCTGAGTGAACCAGGCTAACCTTCATGCCGCAACCTGGGAGAAATTTTGCTTTTCCTTTGTGAATTATAATGTATGATGACTACTTGTTCGAAGGCACTGTTATCCTTACACAAAACAAAAACCACAATCAAAATCCTATCGTTTGCAGTTCCTGAGAAGCCAAAGTTCAACCAGAACAGGTCAAATGACATTGATCTACCAGGTCGTCCTGTTACCGTGCAATGTTACATATACTTTCTTTGCATTCCGCGACCCTGAAAACCCATGAAATAGATACCAAGAACAGTATTGCAACACTGTCAGTTCCTGCGAAACCAAGGGCCGTTTTAAGGTCGTCGTAGGCCCTAGGCACTCTTGCATTTGTAGGCCCCAACTCCCAGCTCTGCATTGAAGCTAAGCGCAAAATTACGCATTCACATTATTTATAATTGACGTCATGTTTAATCATGATTCACAAACACACCCAGTCAGGGCTGCCGACAGAAATTCCGGGCCCCTAGGCAGAGCAGTCACGGGCCCCTAACTATCCTTAGACTTTATGAGAATTTTTGAACAAACTGAAATAATTATAGCTCAGATACGACCCTACCCTACATTTTTTCTTCCTTCCGCAAAAATTTCTGATGACTTTTTTTTTTTTTTTTTTTTGCTTTTCCCGTGAAATTGTCAGAAGGAAAATTGTCACAAGCCGCATTTTGCGCCCTCCCGGGCCCCTCGTTACGTTACGTTATATTTTTATAGGGCATAACCATCATAAACTTTGTATATCTTATTATAATATATATCATAAGTTGATTGCGGGCCCGGCCCGGGCCCCTAAAAGTCGCTGGCCCCTGGGCATTTGCCCCCCTGCCCCCTCTCGGCAGGCCTGCACCCAGTTTGATTTTAAATCTCAATTGACTTTTTATCCATAAGGTATAATGCAATATTTCCGGTGTTACTTTTGCTATCTTTCGTCTCTTTAGTCTTTACAAGATGGCAACTGCTACGGAACTCGGGGCTTTAAAAGTTTAAAAAATAGTACTAAGCCGTTTTAATTTTAAGTAGAATAATCATGTCTGATGGATATAAGAGAAAATACGAGTCTGGAGTTGAGAAACGCAAGAAAAAGGAAGAGAAAAAAGATTACCTCAAAAAGATGAAGGGTTCTTTGCTTAAATTAATAAACATAGATACTAATAATATTAACGACACTTCAGTCACTTCCGCTATCACAAATAATCTCTCAATTACCAGAAGTAATGCCTACCGTATCTGTCCAAGAAAGTGAAATAAATGTTACAAATGAACAGGCACGTCAAGGTATGACCATTAATCAGTCTGACTCTTATCCGAAACTAACAGGTGCAGTAGAAGATGTGAATTTGAAGCATGTTATGAATCCAGTCATTCAAATGATTGAGTTGTGCACCATCGTCAAATTGTATGACAGTCTCATAACACACTTTCATGAGGCACGCAGTAAATTTGTAGCCTAATGTTTGAAAGTATGGGAAAAAATCGCACACATTCCGATTACAAAGAATGTACACAACGCAAACGAGTGCAAAAGCGATTTGATGATGAAGTCATGGATAATACTGATCAGAGTTTAAATCTGAGTGCTAGTGACAAATTCCGTACCCAGTCTTTCTACGTGATTATAGACAGACTTATAGGCCTATAGGCCTAACTGAAATGGGAAAACGGCGAGCAGCTTACGCAACAATATATGAAAGGTCCAATTTTCTTCTTGACAGATCTTTGTCAAGTGATGAAATAGTTTCTAAAGCCAAGGCATTAATTGAGATATATTCATCAGATCTGGAAGAGGCATTTACTAATGAGTTTATTTTGTTTTCACGAATGTTTGCTGAAAGTAAAACTGTGGCTGAAATGATTAGGACACAAATACAGGATAAGCTAGTGACAAGTTTTCCAAGTGTAAATATTGCTTTTTGAATCTATCTTTCCATTTTTGGAACAAGTTCTGAAGGTGAACGTTCTTTTTCGAAACCCAAGCTTATCAAAAATTATCTGCCGTCAACGGTGGGACAAGGACGACTATCTTATCTCCCCTTGCGCTACTTTCAATTGAAAACCAGTTAATGCGGGAAATGACTTATTTTGACGATCTTATAATTATGTGATTTTGCTAATGAAAAGAGCCGTAAATTTCACATAACTTATGCTGTTGAACAGACAGCTTAACTGTAAGTTCACATCTTAAAGTTAGACTGTTTAAGTACAATTATAAAAATTATTAAAGTAGAATTTGAAATTTCTTTCATTTTCGTGTCAAATTCAACCATTAAAATAATTTTTTCAACATGTCATTTTCAGACTTTCGTGGGCCCCTAAAATGTTCGTGGGCCCTAGGCACAGTGCCTACTGTGCCTAGTGGATAAAACGGCCCTGGTGCCGCCGCCGAAACCAAAGGTAAGACATAACATGTTAGTAGCCTTAAGCTTCACAGTCATGCTATGTTCATACAATGTTCATACGATGTTCATTATGAATCTGTTGGATTTCCACAACCAAAAAGAAATTATTTTTGACTGAGAATTTCTCTTTATCCCTCACAGACCCTGAGATATTGGTATCTGCAACAGAAGTTAAATGGTCTTGAACAGGAACAATGTTAGAAGTAGCTTCTTTTAATTTTGCGAGAGGGGAACCGCTACCATAGACACGGAAAGCATTCTTTGTCATATGTAGCCCCAGAGATATTCTAGCATTTCCATTAGGTTTGTGGAATACGTCGTCAGAATATAGATTGCGGCACGAAATTATGATGCGCCCATGTGCCCGAGTAAGATGAATGAATGCTTACTGTGACTGTTGGGATCACATAGTCACGCCAAAGCGACTTTCCCAGCGCCGTCTTTTCATCATCCATGTATGTTTCGAAGACCAGAGCGAAGGAATCTTTCACCTGCGTGGTTCCTGGCACAAAATAAACGGTCATTGCTGCTGTGTCGCCACCAGGCACTTCCCATAATAGATAGCATTGCGGCGCGGATGCATTATATTTCGTCATGTGGAACCTGTATCTGCAACACGCCTCGACGTCGTTTTCATCTAAGCAGTGAGTACAGGTCAACGGAAGAGTTGATTTAAATGTAACGTTGTGGGTTGAGCCATTGGTCAGACTGATGCTGTAACTCTCAGCGGTGCTCTAAGATAGACAACAATCAGATTCACGATATTTAGCTTTTCTCTCTATTTCACCCTGTCAACGGTTTTAATCCACTTAGATTCATGCCTTTTTAAAATCACATATCTCTGAATTGTTTAGTGTCCCTAAAGAACTATCGAGAGTCTGCAATATTTATTTCGTAGTAAATTCATTGAAAAATCACAGTTCGTTGCCATGACACGTAGGAGCTTAAGCAGGATACGATTGTAGTTGCAACTACTGGGGTATAGCAATACGAACAGGATCGTCATGTATCGGAAAAATCTTCCTAACGGGGAAAATGCATCCTGAAGCAATGAGGAAGAAATATCACCATAATATTTCCGATTGGGTCTGGGTCAACATAACTGCAGACCAAAATAACTGTGGACCAACATAATTTCGTATACTCATCCTAAATTGTTTTGAACAGGTCCGTTCCATAACGATCATTGTGCCATTTTCTGAGTTTTCAGTAATCAGGAATAATTGTAACAGTAGACATTGTACTTTCCGATTCAGGAATGGAAATTCTTGTAGGCCTACTTTATCAAAGGTTATGCACTGTACTATACACACCCACCCACCCACACCCACCCACCCAAACCCACCCACACACACACACATACACACACACTCACACATACACACACACACACACACACAGCACACGCGCACGCGCGCACACTCACCCGCACACACACGCACACACACTGATAAACATACACTCACACGCACATATATATACATATATATATGCACCATGTGCGGCGTGCGCAATACAATAGAAACAGACAAATTAAACATGACAGTTCAATAGCGAAGCAATATGACGGGTTTTAAACAGAGCCAGTCGCCTTACGATTTGCCAAAAATGTATATGTAAACCACCAGCGTTTAGGCTTCTATGCATATTTGCATATGCATCTGTGTACGTAAGAACATATTATGTGCGTATGCCTATGCATGCATTTGTGTATAAACATAATACATGTAGACGTGTATTTATGGATATAGCTATTTTTCACCTCCAAAGCGGCGTAATATAATTCCACACTCCACATGATCGAGGAAGAAGTATCGCTGGAACCGTCCCAGTAGGACACCGCTTGACAGGAAATCTGTAGTAAATAAGCACAAATAACTCGTTTCAATTTCTGGCAATTTAAACTTAAGTTGCTATAGTTGCAAATAGAAATCAGAAGAACAGTCAAATGGTGTGAATTAGTACCATGCATATTATATAGCCTATTGTGCAGCCACAATGACAGCATTAGCCGAAAGTTCACTTTTACTTAAGGCTATCGCTAGAATACATTAAACACCGGTAAAATTAATGTAGCCTAAAGTAAAAATAAATTGTTTCGGCTTAACGACACTTTTTCATATCGAAGATGATTAGTGTCGGAGGCAGAAAGCAACCTCGTACTCCACGTTTAAATTGCGACCGAGCCACCCGCAGTAAAGATCCGAGAAATTAATCTCTGATAAACCGACCCGACCGGGAAGCGAACCCGGGGCGGAGAGCGGGCATCAACCCACTCGGCCACTCAGGATCTCTAGTAGCCTAAAGTGGCGATCGAGAGTTATTTATACCTCTCTTCCAAGTCGTCCTCTCAGATGAAATTCACTCAGTACGGCGACCAAGCTACTGTTAGAGGTTAGAATTGTCGGTTCAAGGTGTTCCGGACGTTTGTTTGTATATACATCAACGTCCTCTAATGGTTGTCCGTCAAACAGAAACGTTACACGGAATCTCGCGTTATAGTCATTCGGTTGCCGGTCATATTGGACTTGGCAGCTGAAGTAAATTTCTTTGCCGTATCCACTGCCATTAATGTGAGGTCCGGAAAATATTGGAAATGCCGTCATTGGTGGAAAATAGTCTGTAAAATAAGAACATTGCAAAGCAGATTACCAGCTGTAGGTTCACGTAAGGCAGTGCTGTCCAACCTTTTTGACACCGCGGGCTACCGAAGAAGTAATTTTTGAAGCCGAGGGCCGCACCAGTAAACTCAAAAACAGCGACCAAAATTTATTGAAAATTATTAACTGTATTATAATTAATGAATGCGTCTTGGGAACTGGATTTTGTGTACACATTGTCAATGATAGGCCAAGTTACGAACGAATAGCTATGCAAGTAGGCCAGTGACTGTCTTTTACTTCATTTTAACATAAATTGCAAATATTTAGCGAGCTGCGGCGGGCCACTTAGAATATGCCGGCGGGCCGCGGGTTGGACAGCACTGACGTAAGGGGTTGATATTTTACGTGTCAAGCCTACTGTACGGCTGCTCCTAAACCATTAATGCATAACGTATTTTTAAGTATAAACAATAAAAGTTAATGGCGCGAGACGCGTGGAGAGAATGTCCAGGGTCTTTACGAAAGTTCGCTCAGTAGAATCGAAAATAAGACAAACATAATTTTTTAGTACCTATTTAGACTTTGCTTGAAACTGAAGCAGCAGCAACAACAATAACAACAATAATAGTAATAGTAATAATAATAATAATAATAATAATAATAATAATAATAATAATAATAATAATAATAATAATAATAATAACAATAATAATAATAATAAGGTGAGCTTTAACGCCGCGGCCTTTAGGGGCTCCTTTATGCAACACGATGGAGACGAGAACCCGTAAAACACAACTATGCTTAGTATCTTAGAGCCTGAGGGATTCTTTTTACCTCGGGCGAAAAAAATAATAATAATAATAATAATAATAATAATAATAATAATAATAATAATAATAATAATAATAATAATAATAATAATAATAATAATAATAATAACAATAGTTCTTGATGGAATTGGGGCGCCGAATGACAGCCGTCTCATGCTGCGACCCTCTGGAGACCGTGCACCTGTTCCAGCGTTTGTCCATAATTATGCACCCAGAGATTTAATGCCGTAGCCTTCAGGGGCACTTTCGCACAATGCACCGGGGACGAGGACGGGTTCTAACTCCGGACAATTCCTTAGGTCAATTCCCCCTGCCAATTCCCCCCGGTCAATTCCCCGGGCGTTCCAATAGGACAATTCCCCCCGGTCAATTCCCCCTGATCAATCGGTGATGGACAAGGCATTAGATTCTAGAAACTCTGTCAGGTCATATTGCTGTAGAGTCTAGGACAATTCCCCCCGGACAATTCCCCTCCATATGATAATTATATATGCTTAATGAATTACTGATTAGTCAGTCTTAATGAATTAATTACTGATTAGTCAATTAGATGATTAAAGTAAAGGTGTTATAAAGTGATGATAATTACTTTAATATAACAACACATTGGGTAAACAACCAAACTTCAAATGCATTGAGTCTTTATTAATAACTGATTAGTCAGTCTTAATTAATTAGTTACTGATTAGTCACTTAGATGATTAAAATAAAGGTGTTATAAAGTGATGATAATTACTTTAATATAACAACACATTGGGTAAACAACCAAGCTTCAAATGCATTGAGTCCTATTGAATTGTCCTATTGGTTGGAACGCCCGGGGGAATTGACCGGGGGAATTGTCCTATTGGAACGCCCGGGGGGAATTGACCGGGGGGAATTGGCAGGGAGGAATTGACCGGGGAATTGTCCGGGGAATTGTCCTAGACTCGACGAGGAGCACTAACTCCAGATTGATAGCACACCTTAGGATAGTTTCTAAGTCCCTGAGGGATCATGTATACCCCGGGGCAAAAAAATAATAATAATAATAATTATAATAATAATAATAATAGCAATTATCTTCGTGTTCATTAATTCCAACCGACAAACCGCAGCAAGATTAAATGTTAGATTAGTAACAGATGATAACAAGTTTAATAGGTGTTGATTTAACTGTATGGCAGCAATGCAAGGCGCCCAACTGTCCTACTTCTCATTTTACTGTTGCTACCTAGCTAGTTGAAGGTTGAGTCGACCTTATCGATCCTGCCTCCTGCTTGATGTTCCGCTCTTCACGCCAGAGTGTTGCCATTGTTCCATCACCCTGCCTCAATCTAATCATCTGTGCACGTGTTATTTAATTTAAGAAATTTAATACTATTTAGCCTACGGACCATGCAAAACAAGTAAGTATCTAATGGTTAAACATATACTTGTTATGAATTTTAAGGTATAACCATAGGCTGCTAAAAGACACCTGTGTCATCTACATAGACCTAATACTGAAACATCACAGAGGCATAATAAATCTTGTGAACTTGATTCTCTGCCGCCATTTATCATTATTGACATACAGTATTTGATGACATTTTGCCATTTTTTTCTTTATTTGCTCAGCAGGTCTCTCTCTGTGAAGGTCATCCTCCCTCCTCACAAAAACGAACCATCGTCTCCCCTACTCTTAAGAAATCCAACATGGATCCTAGTCTTTGCTGCAACTATCGCCCCATTTCGAATCTTTCCTTTCTTTGTAAGACCATTGAACGTCTTGATTCCTTTAAGTTTCTCCAGTATATTGAACAATCCGGACTTCTTCCCCCCCTTCAATCCGGTTTTTCACTCAACCGAAACTGTTTTACTATCACTCCTCTCGGATATCTGCGACTGATTGATCGCAGGTCACGTTGTTGGCCCTCTGTGATGGCTCTGCTGCCTTTGTCACGGTCGATCATGAAATCCTCCTACAGCGCTATGAGACATCACGCGGTTTTAGAGCGCACTAGCTCCTTTGGTTTCGATCCTACATTACGGACCGCATACAAATAATAATTTCAGGTGACTCTAGAACACCCTGGCTTACGATCAAATTTGGTGTTCTCATGCATCAATACTTGGCCCTCTCCTCTATCTTCTGTATACAGCAGACATCTCTCTTTTCGAAAAACACCTAGCCACTATGCTGATGACGTTCAGGCATAATGTTCATGCCACCCAAACTGCTCAGCTATCCATCATTGCTCGCAACGATGCGCTTTCTCGGGACCTTCACGCATGGATGTCTTCAAACCAGCTCTCCTTAAAATCAACTAAGACCAAATTGATCTGGTTTGGCACTCGTCAGCAACATCCTAGTAATACTGATTATTACCTTTTGAACAAAAGATTTCCTTCCTAAACCTTTTCAACCTTTGTTCGTAACCTGGGTGTCACTCTTGATAGCTTTCTCTCTTCTCTGACCACATCACTAATCTCACCCGCGCCTGGTATCACCATCTCCGACGCCTGAAGGCAATTCGAAGATCTGTTTCTTCTTTTGTCCTTACCTCAATAACTCATGTCTTTATGTTGTTCTCGCAAAGACTATGGTAATTCCCTCTTCGTTAGCCTCATCAAAGTGCGCCTCTTCCCTTTGCATTCGATTCTTGATGCAGCTGCCAGACTTATTACCTGTCTCCCGCGATTCTCCTATATCTCTACATTCGTGTTTGAGCAACTACACGGTGGTTCAATAAAAAGTAAGCCAAACGCTTAGTCGTTCCCATTTTGGTCCCCATTGATCCTGGAGTAAAAATTAACGGAGCCTATTATTGCGACGTTCTGCTGTCACAACATCTTCTACCTGTTATCAGAAATCTAGCCCAGAAGGCTGTTTTGATTTCAACAGGACAGTGCCCAGCCCACAGAGCCAGAGAGACACCAGACTTCATTTCTTTAACATAATGATCTTCGAACAGTCCAGATCTAAATCCTGTCGACTATAAAGTGGGGAGCGTTATGCAGGAGCGAGTCTACCAGACAGCAATCCATCATGTAAACAATCTGAAGCAACGTACGCTTGTTGGAAGTATGGGATGGTCTGGATCAGAGGATAATCGACGATGCCGTTGCCCAATGGCGCAAGCGCCTCCAGGCTTGCGTGCAAGCAGAAGGAGGACATTTTGAACATCTTCTTTAATTAAATAATCAAACCATACTACTGAGAGTTTCTTCACAAAAATATTAAATACTGTTTCCATGTTAGAAGTACTTATATGAAATACAAAGTTTGGCTTACTTTTCATTGAACCACCGTGTACATTGGCTTCCTGTTACTACACACATCCAGTTAAATGCACTTATCCTCATTAACCGATCCTACTTGGGGATTGCCCCTAAATACCTTTGTGACTCCATACGTCGACCCACCTCGGCTGCTTCCCTTCACCCGCTCTGCTCTTCGGATCGTCTTGACCTTTTTGTTACACGGCTGAGAACGGCCATACTGTAGATTAGTCCCGTGCCTTTGCCTGCATTGGCCCTTCGCTATGGAATAAACTTCCCCTTAGTTCGCACCACCATATTATCCGGTGGTCCTGCTATATCTTTTCGATACCTCAACACTTGTCTTCATTCTCGGGGACTTTCGCACTGGGAACGCCTCTGATTGGTGTGCAATGGCGCTTTATAAATCTGTAAATACAATACAATAGTTAATCCCGTTCCTCTATAGCGCCAGTTTTTGTTTCAGTAACATTCTAGGTAGGAGAAACAGCCATAGTCCCATAGATTTATATTTTGAACAACCTTAGTAGTATTTAATGACGGACCTTACATGATCAAAAGCTTCTTATAGAATCAGCCGTGGCTGTTAAAGTGGTGCTATCGCAAACAGCTATATATACACGTGTAGTGTTTTTTATTGTATAATGTAAATCGTTGCTGTTAGTTTATTTACCCGTTTAAGCACTGCACATTGAGAAATGGTCATTTGTTAACTTTCCTGCTAAAACCTAGGGACAGCAAAATAACTGTTGATCTAACAGACTAAAGCTTTGTTAGGCATAAATGAAATTTGATAAATTAGAGTTAATACGTTGATCGCTAAGTGTGCTCTACAAATATGGGACTCTATCCTTGCTCGGTTTAAGGCAATTAAGCTGCCCCAAATCTGGCAATCGATGCTTTAAATCTAAATGTATCAGCAAGAACACACAATATTACTCAGGGATACTTACTGACACATGCATCTCCAGTCCAGTAGTCTCCTCGGTCGCACACGGCTGCTTCTCCAACACAGTACGACATACTGCATCCTGGAGGAGATTTTAACTTGTACAAGTAGAAGTAGCTCGCATCTTCTGGAACTGGGCATCTGTAAATTTGTATCGTGTCCGTCCAGTAGCAAGTGTTAGTACCTCCGTAGTTAGCGCAAACTGTTGCGGTTGTGGTTACATAGTCTGTAGCAGTATTAAAATTACGAAGATTTATTTAGAATACTGGTATACTGGTAGAAGACGCGGAGAGGAAGATCCTCAGATGGACATGCAATTAATGGCTTCTATATGACTGAGTAGCCTACTGATATTTACTCGCATCGCAACAGTATAGACACTCATAACGGGAGTTATTATCAGTACAGTAAGGGATCACACAAGCAGGCTACCTAAAAAATCCTGTCAAGATGTTCAGTTTTAGTTCATGGAACGGATTAACAGGCTTTCGCCGAATTGCACTCTCTGACTCGTTTGCTATAAGTTTAGGCATGGGCGACGGAGGGGGGCTAGGGGCATTTGCACTCTGGATTTTGCAAATATTAAAAAAAACTACTTATCGTCTTGGTTTTTAACAATGAATGGCTATGGTTTAATCCGCACTTTAATTTTTATCCAAACTATTAAAGACAACCGGATAAATTAAAAAATATTTAAAAACATTAAAACTTTTATCAGGCTTGTGTTTGAATAAACGTTCAGATAAAACTCAAAACGGATCCCAGAACGCTAACAACAGGCTCCATATAACGTCAAAAGCTTCCAAAGGCGTTGGCGGCTGTTGGGATCAGCGTCATGGCAGACCCCTAATTATGGAGGCGAGTATTGCGGATGACGTGATAGGTTGCTTTCGGCACCCTCGTTGGTTCCCGCGCCTACAATTCAAAATTTGGCCCCTAAAAATAGCATGCGGACTCCCATGAGTTTGGGTAGTGTTGTGCACAACAATATATAAAATATGAGGTAATCTCACCGGTTCCTGGATGAGAACCGTTTCCTCTGATGTAGATTGGGATCTCAGTTCCACAACGTAGCTCTGGAACAGGGTTACTCTCCTCTCTCTCAATAACCGCATCTCCAGAATAGGAGGAAAACCTAAACCAGGTATCTGTAATGCAAACAATTAATAAAATGCAATAATGATATTCGTTTAACAATTCAAACTGACAAGTACACAGTAAGATTACAGGATATAGTAGTAACAGATAATAACAAGTTTAACAGGAGTCAAATTAAACTGTATGGCAGCCTGCAAGGCGCCCATCTGTCCTACTGCTCATTTTATAGTCGCTCCTAGGTAGTTGAAGGGTGAGTCAACCTTATGGGGCTGACGAGTATCGAACCCGCGTCCTTCTGATCTTTGTGCCGGCGTGTTACCATTCAACCATATCCCTTGGAAGAAGAATGTTCAGACGGTCACAGGACTGGTAGATGCTTTTTAATTTAAAAAAGGGCTCAATGATGCATTTGTGGAAGAGAAACAAAGAGTGCTCATATAAAATGAGGGTAAGGCATTGAAAGTGAGTGAGAAAGAAAGGCACAAGAGTGCACAACCTTCAGGGCAATGTGCTGAAGCACCAAAAACGCTAACTCAACTTTAGTCTTTAGGCATTGTAAGAAGACAATGATACAATACTATAGGGTTGTACAGATCATTGGTTAGGCCACAGTTGAAATGTCGCATCCAGATCCATATCTGATGCTGAAACTGTACCGATACTGTACCGATACCGTACCGTACCGTACGATACGTACTGTACCGGTACCGATACTGTACTGATGCTGAAACCATAGGCTACATGAAACTGCTGGGATATGGAAAACGTGGAGAAAGTGCGAAGAACTGCAAAATGATGTGGGGTTACAAATATTTGAGCCAGGAAAAGGTTGAAAAGGCGTGGACTAGCAACATTAGAGAGAAGGAGAAACAAAGGAGACCTAATTGAAGCCTATAGCTATACATTATTATGATATTCGTTTATTGATAGCAAAAGCGATAGACAAACCGCTAGTAGGTACATTGTGAAATAGCAAAAACATACGAAAGATACTAGTGAACTGTTCTTAGTAGGCTACAGCGACAAATGACTTTGATCTAATCAGAGTATATGTATGAGAATATCTATGTCCATGTCTAATAAATTAACCCCAAGGAGAGTTTAGGCAATTGAATAAAGAACGATTGATGAAACGACCTATTTATTTATGCTTAAATACAAGACCCGTTAGATGAGATAATTTATCATCTTTAGTGGACATAGGATTGATTTCTATATAAGACGCGTGAGATGTAGGCCTAGTGTTTGTCATCTTTCGTTAGCAACACAAAGTTGTGAGGGCCCGATCTCAATTGGTAGCGAGAATCGACAACTGGTGGAAAAAGCGGTCGGATAACATGGAAGTCGTTTCTAGAGACTGCAGCCAGGAGACGAGTATCAGCACGATCCAAGATTATCTCCGGAAAGGAGGCAGTGCAGTGGGAGAGATTTTTAAATTGGCACAAAACTCGGGGACGTATATATGTTGTAATTATTGTTGTGTCTTTACCTGAGTTACAAACGAGATAAAACTTTATACATTATTATTATCGATTTATTCGCTATTCGTATTACTTATTTATTCACTCATTTAATTTATTGTTCCCATAAGACGAACATTACACAATGGAGTGCACAATCGTGTTTCAGAGGTACAAAAGGTGAACCCAGAATGGACCGAGGTCCCGCTTATTAGGATCACCTATTTGGTTTGAAATTCATTCATTCATTCAACAATTTATATAGCGCCCCTTCAAAGTAACTACTCAGAAGCGCTCCCAACTCCAGCCCGGGTAAAAAGCTAAGTTTTCAAATGGCCATAAAAAGTATCAGTACATGATCTAGGGAAGAGGCGTAGCTCCCGAGGGAGGCTATTGCAAACCCTAAGGCCTACCACAAAGAATGCGCGGTTCTGCATAGTTGCTGTCCGGGCAAACGGGACCACCACTACCCCCTCTCAGCAGAGCGAAGGGAGCGACTACCCTGAGCCCCCGATACCGGCTGACAGAGGTCTATTAGGTAGGCTGGTGCAAGGCCAAGTTGGCATCGCCACACCAGAGAGACAAAGTCTATACTCGATGCGCTGTCGGACAGGAAGCCAATGCAGAGCCTCTAGCATGTACCTGGTGACATGATCATATTTTGGTATTTGGCCGATGAGTCGCGCTGCAGCTCGCAGTACACGATCAAGACAAGACAAGACAACCGGTTAGACGGCAGACCAGAATAGAGGGTTAAACAGTGATCAAGCCGCGCCGTAATGAAGGCATGAATACGAGTAGTTGCAGCGCTCGCTGTAAGCGAAGGTGCAACAGTACGGAGCGGACGCAGCTGGTAATAGCAATCACGACTAAGGCGATGCAGATGTGGCGCAAAGGTAAGCTCCTGATCTAACAGGAAATGACGAGCGGAGCGATTATCATAATAGTTTTTCAATACTTCAACACAACAGAATAAGAAGAACCAGCTAAAGTTGAAAGTACTATAATTCATTCACTGTTTTTCCATCTCACATGCCCGCCCAGATCATCTAAAGTTATTACAGTGCGTATTCTACGAATAACGGGGTAGACCTAAGTTATTTTAGAAAGATGGTCCGATAATGTTAATTGAAAATGGACATGTATCTGTGCGGACAGAACTTCCATGATAATTTCCGTGATCTGAGTGGTGTTCAGAATTACTTACAGGGTAATCTGTTAAAGCAGAGGAAGTAAATCATGTGCAAATCGATGTACAAACATGGCAATTGCAATGTACACTTGCAAATAAATTTAATGACTATTCTGCAAACACAGTTAAATCTCTCGCTGATAAAATACTTAGTTCCCCAACCTCTTTTACGACGTTTTAAAAACCCACACTCTCGGAATCCGTTGGACTCAATTCAACTTCCTCTGAGGAGATCTCGATTCTGGCTCATAAAATTTGTCTTACACATTGCAAAGGGCTAAACGATTATTGACCTCTGCACTGATAGTAAGCATCTGCGTAGCGATACTCAGCCACTGGCGGATATCATAAATTGCTCCTTCACGTATGGTATTGTTGAGAAATTATGCTTTAATTAGATATTTTTAATTTAATTTTTAGTTGGAGCAATTTTGCGTTGGCCACCACACATATATATACCTACATACGCGCTTGCATGCCGCATGGAGACGTCATGTGACGAGACATCAAGAGGCTGTCGACAGGCAGACAGACTAACGATGCAGACGAGACATCAAAAGAGCCAACGAGGAGACTGTATAAATACCCGTGGATGTACAGTACAGACGCCTATCATCGTCGATATGTCGGCGTCGTTAAATAAGCGATATTAAGGAAGACTCTGTACAGGGATGTACAGACTTACAGAACAGTAACAATAAGAGGTGACACGACACTTTGACTTGCTGAAAAACAGATAAGGTAACAAGAGAGCAGTCATTCATCAGCAGTAGAATTGTTGCAGTTAAAGAAGTCGTTGTAAAGAGAGTTGAACTGTTGAAATCAAATCTTACGCAAGACCGAGCTAAACCGAGAATTTTATTCGTGAAACGTCGGAGGGAACGTTCTGAGAGTGTCATCGTCGAGTACACCGCATGCGAATCGCGAGTAGCTCGTCTTCGTTCGGAACTACTGCGTCGTCCGAGCACAGATATTGAAGCACCATTGTTGGAGCCTGTAACGAGGGGTAAATGACCCCCACAATGTTTCCTCAAGATTGTATTTTTTACTATTTGCAGATGACAGGAATGTCTTCTATTCCCATAGCTCTCTGAAGAACATATTTCAAATTGTAAATACTGAGCTCACACTGGCAGCAAATTGGTTTTGTTCCAATAAATTTGCACTCAATGTAGATAGAACGAATTATATCTTGTTTCGGTCTCATAGGAAACTGTGTCCCTCGCAGCACCCTATATACTAAGTATAAGCGGAAATCCGCTATCCTAAATCGAGTCCACAAAATTTCTAGGAGTCTATGTAGATCAGCATCTAACATGGAATGACCACATAAAAAGCATCTTCTCAAAAAATGCGCAAAATCCTGGAATCGTAGCACGTACTCCATACCTTTTACCTTCCTCTATTCGCATAAAGTTATATTATTCACTCATATGTCATTACTTAGCATACTGTAATCTAATATGGGCATCAGCTTACACCATAAGATTGCATAGATGATTACACTGCAAAACGGGCGATTTCTAGAGTGGCTGGCACCACTCATGGGTCTCGTACCGACCCATTATCCTATTATCCTAAAATACTAACATTACAACAAATCAAGCTATGTCAAACTGGAGAATTTATGTACTGCAATGACCATGGCTTGCTGCCTCCTGTTTACAAGGAATTTTATAATCTTGTTTCGATAGCTTCTTCTTGTATGTTGTTAGTTATTTGCGTCTCTAGGTATTTTCAGTAACCATTGTGTTGGTTTTCTACTGGCTTCGTTAATATGTGTCGCAATATCCTGTTGTCCTGGTCTGTATCTAATGAGGAGGCCAATATCGTCAGCAAATCGGATATTATTCACCAGCTCGCCATTTAATTTGAATCCTGCTTCTAAAACTTGGTTAATTAAATAGGCATGAGGATAAGCTACAACCTTGTCATACTCCCGTTTTCGTGTGAAAATATTCCGTGACCTTTTATCTACTTTATGGTTCTTCTCCAAGTGCTCTTTCAGCAAACTGGTAGGCTTATGGGGGCATATAAAGTATAATATTGAACCTTAATAGGACATATCATATTAACATGTGAAATGAAACAATTTTGTGAATTATTAAAAGGTTCTATTCTCTGACTTGATACTTGTATACAATAGTATGATGACTTATGCATAACTTTGACATAATATAAAACGACGTAATTAAATAAAATTGATGACGAGTACAAACGTAATGAGGTAGTACGTTATTGGTACCTTCACTTATTCCGTAATCGCATAGTGGTGTATCAACTGTATAGTCATACTCAGCTTGGACACTTCTCCGTGGCTCGTTTATTACCGGATAGCCTCCATTGTCACAGATTTGATTCACGACCAAGCTGAATAAACCTGAGCACAGCAAGTCAAACATGAACTGTTTACATCCGATCAAGTTTGCATCTAACAGGTTTTTGGAGTTCGACCAATAGATTCAAAATCAACTTCTGGCTCATTTAAAATATCAACTTAGGTCGGTTTTAGGCCTACCTCCCTTGTCATCATATTGACGAAGTAAAGCCACAACAATTATTATATAATTGAAATTGAATATTTTGTTCAAACGTTATGCTCTTATCTTAGTCTGTGTGCATGAAGATGACGATGATAATGGCTACTAAAACGAGTTTTAAGGAACAGTTGGGACTTAGCCATAAAATATGTTCAGGGTTTTCTTTTGTTTCGTTAAGCTCAGTAACGTTCAGTAGATTTCCAGTTCTGTATTTAAACTCTTTCGCTACGCTGTCTACACACAAAAGTTGTATTCTGATACAGGCCTAGGGATTTGACGGGAGTCTTATAAATGTTGGAACCTTTGAATCAAGTCTGACTCTTCCAGTATTAAAACAAATATTCAAGCCAGTATACAGTTGTGTCCCTTTTGGTAACTCCAATCCTTTGCACACAATTTTGCTTTAAAACCAAATCATATAATATAAATATCAAGTGGTACGCTTTTGAACCGTTAATGCCGGTGCTATGATATCACATTTCTCCAAATAATTTCTGGACTGGATTAGTATCTCCCCAAAGAATCTGTTTCGGAACTAAGTCGTCTCCCATGTGAATGAATGTTCTTTGCATACGATACAGAGTCGCCCAACTAATATTGCGCACATTTGGTTGTCATTTTATTTTAAATATAATTTCATATGCACGTTATTTAAATAAATTACTTCTAAAATGTGTATGTTCGTTCGATTACAGATGAAATAAATGTTTTATGGCATAAAAACACGATCTTGACACGATATTATACATGGCAGAGGCCCAAGGAGCGCATAAGTCCCGTTTTGGGGAGGTAGAAAGATAACCCTTAGTGAGCGACCTGTTAAATACATAAACCGGGAAGGGACCTAAATCATCTAAAATGTTAACCAGTACAATGGGGGAAGAGGGTCATGTTCACATGATATGTTGCTTGATGATCCAGGTATTTTACGAAGTTCCTTTCCAAGAATTGGACGGAAACCTTCAAAGGTGTGCTCCGTGTGGGAATACTGCGGAGGGGTTCGTCAGCTGTCTTCGCTCGAAGGTTGTCAATCTTCTGCGTCATCATTTGGAGGAAATCGTCTACAGAGAAAGCGGAAGGACCAGGCGAGAGCTTGCCCTGTCTCAGCAGGCCGGAGATTGAGGACCAGAGACGCTTTGGGTTGTCCTTATGCTGTGCAACAAGGCTTTCCCAGTGATCTGCCTCTTTCTGACGATAGAGGAGATGAAGAGATCGAAGTTGAGCCATACACTCACAGCGATCAGCAGGTCACGGGATCGACGATAGCGCCTTTCATAGCAACGAGTCCGACGACGAAGTCTGCGACACTCGCCATCAAACCATATCACAAGCGATCTATGCCGGGTGCGAACCTTCCGTAGTTTCAGCATTCGGTTGAGTAACACTGTTGAGTAGTTGTGTCATTGTATCATAGTAGAAGTTGAAGAGGTCATCAATGGAGAGCGCATCAAAATGTGAATGTTCCAGATGAGAACCCTACTGAAAGCCCTGTAGTCAATGTATGGATGTATGTATGTATTATGCATGTATGTATGTATGTATGTATTTTTATGTATGTATGTATGTATGTATATATGTATGTATGTATGTATGTATGTATGTATGTATGTATGTATGTATGTATGTATGTATGTATGTATGTATGTATGTATGTATGTATGTATGTATGTATGTATGTATGTATGTATGTATTAAAAATCCCAGTGTCGTCATCATAATTACAAAATGCAACTACTCAACACTAGTGTTATGTATGTATGTATGTATGTATGTTAGGGCGCCCGTTAAAAATGAACTTCTGAATTTCTGTTGTGGTACCCTCCAATTTTGTTGTCTATCATGAGAGAAGTTCATGGTAATTTTTTAGAATTTTAGATGCATATTTAAAGGTCGCTCAACACCTGTAAAGTTAACAAAATTATTATCCGACAGTATGATATTCTCACTTATTTCACAATTATTGATAACTGAAGTCTTTTTGATACAATATCAACAAAGTACTGTCAAATGTTTATCAGGACTATACTTTTAACTAAATAGATTATAAAGTCGATGCAGCAGTCTTTTTTAAACAGCCAATCACTAGTCATCAGTGATCTTAGTTGTCCTACTATAATACCGCGTAATATCATCTCCGACAAGCAGCAACGTGGCTCTGTGGCTTGAGACAACCAGCAGCAGATATTGTTTCTGTTCTTCACTTGTTGTATTGGAGCTGTTGTAGACCTATATCAGTTTCACAGATCCCTCTGCTCGGTCATTTATCACTGCCAGACTGTTGGCATATTCTTGTTTAGCTGGAAATCTTCAAGGGTCTGCAACCTGTCTGGATTTTCTTATGCGAGGAAGTCAGCATTCAACCCAAGTGTGTGTAAAGATGACATGGGACTGTTTGTGACAAAGTCGTCAAGTTCCTCTTCAGGAATGGGACATGTATTTGGCTCCATCTGGATTCGTTTGGGTGGTTCATCAGTGTCTTTTTTTTTCTTTCTGTTGGTGTTGCTATTGCTTGTCAGGCCCAGAAGATGGACCAAAATAGTGTTTGAACACATTTCTGACCACAATTTCATGGACATGGTGTCGACTTGTCAGGTACAACAGATTCTAGCCATGCCTGGTCTGTATCACACCACAATCTCCACTTCATATGCCAGGATTGGAAGCTGCGGTGTCGGAGAACATGGCCCTGACCTGACTATCTCCCATTCTTTCACCATAGAAACTTTTAATCATAACGATTATCATTAAACTGAAATTCAGAAGCAGTTCTCCAACAGTGCACCAATGCAGATGGGTGTAGTTCCAAGTTAAATTAAACTGGCGGCCAAAAAACAGCAATATCTTGCAGGATGGTATCGAAAGCGTTAAGCGTATACGAACTTTGAAGCTATTGCGCCACATAAGTTCGCACATGTACGAATCGAGCATGTGACGGTGCGTTCCGTTATGACACTTGTTGCGTTCCTTTGCCGGTCAGGTTAGACCTTGTAAGGGTCGGTTAGGGTCAGGTGGGCGTTGTGACGGTGGATCAGAGTCAGGGTTAGGGTTAGTGTCGTCATCAGATAAAGAAATGCATGAAAATGTTTTCGGGTGAATTAACAGACAAGGTAGATGACAAAATTAAATCGGGCGAATTAACCGACAAATACCCAAATTTATCCTACCATACTTATTTCAAAATCTCTGAAACGATTTGAACACATCAAATTAAATTTAAACTTTATATTTCGCCTATTGTAAACATACTTTTTGTCCTTATGTTATTCACCAGATAGCGCCACACCAGTGGAACACGTAGAACACGAATATAATAGTGGGTGGTTCGTATCAATTAAAGATAGAAAAAAGGAAAAAAATATTCCATTAACACATCAGAATTCTGAATTCAACGAATGGTATTTTTTAAACTGAACGCATTGGCATAATTATCTATCATTGGAAATTTCCTAAATAATTATTTGAGATGTTCCCTATAAATTATTCTAACGTCGCACGTGTTGTGTACAACTCTGTGCAAGTTTCAATGAAATCCAGACCAACCAAGTGAGATCAGTGTCCGCATCAACAGAAGAGGAGGTTCCATTCTTTTTCTCACACCGTGTCGTTGTTTCAAAGTCACCACCGCAGCGATTTGAAGTCTAGAATAAGTGGAAGCATGTTTGCAAGGTGCATTATATACAGATCTGAGCTCATTTAAGTGACGCAAGAATGTGAAGTTTATCTCTTTAAACACAAAGACTTATCAACCACTTAGAGTCGTGGGTTCCCATCATCACTCTCTTGGAAAGTTCTACACAATTGGTACTTACGCGATGGCCTTCGGTCCTTAACAAGGTCGCATATTGCGGCAGAAGTAACCATTATTTAATGCTCCTTATCACAAAATTTAAAAAACAAGCCATTAATAACTTATGAATTGACTTGAGCAGTACTTAACTGCTTGATTAAACGATTACTCCGAAAACTAAATCACCCGAATCTCATTTCATGTCCATTGTCGTCTTGTCAAACTACAGATTTACGATTAATAATCACGTCGGCCTATCGAGGGATTATCTGTGGCGTGCTCATTTCTGGAGCATTGCCGTTTTCATGACAATGCAGCCACACGAATCTTTTCTGGGCTCGTCCCCAATCAATTTGCGACCCAAGGTTCAGAGAGAGCAGGTCAGCCTCTATCGCTCTTGTCAGACAATCGAGTGGCTGCAAATTAAAGATTAAATTTCATTGTGTAAGAAGAAGACAGCTGAGAGAACTCTAATAAATGATGCCTGGAGTAGTAGGCTACTTAAGTGTATGATAAATTCTTAACTCAGCTAAATAAATCAGCTAAATTCCGCTTCCTCTTCATAATCGCTTTTTCAAAGTATACAAATATGGCGCCAGCCTATCGCATGACTGCAAATAAATCATCCAATTTCAATGTAGAAGAACACGACACCTGACAGAACTCTATTGAATAGATAACGTGGCTTCTCCTGAGTAGTACTTAAGTGCATAATAAATTTGTAACTCAGCTGAATAAATCATCCGAAATGAAGTGCTCAGCTACGGCAGGCGCCATTGGTGAAGTACAAAGTGGAAGACTTGAGTAGCTTGAAGCAAGTAGAGAAGCACCCTCCTGGTCAACTTCAACTGAGCCATTGGCCAATGAAGTCGCTGCCACTAATATCAAACCATTCAGGGCACCGTATGGGCCCAGAAATAAGGTCACCAAACAAAATTGGAAAAAGTTGGTCAGGACAACTCTGTATAAGAAAAGCTAACTGGAGAGTTTGGTCACAATACCTAAACTGGACAAAGAGGCTATAAAGAAACTCGTCAATCTCTTTTTAACAACGGCTCGACAACTAAAATGTCTGATGTATTCGGTAACAGGACAAAGTAAAAATATCATGAAAAACAAGCAACAATGTCCCAAGAAAGGAAAAAGATATTGAACTGTAACAATCCTGTATATATGACGATGATACAGATGAGTGTATTTACTGTTGTGAGGCGTTCTCTGATGAAGGCTGGATCAGATGTTAGATGTGTTAGAAGTGGGCACACAACAGTTGTGCTGGTGTAAACTAATTTGCTATAAAATGTGTGTGTGGCCTCTGCAAGTAACAGCTTAGAGCACGTTTTATCAAATGAGGGAAGTCTGACCTCATAACGGAATAATTCTAATGATTTTTAGTTTAAAATTTACTGTTATGATGCTGTAATTAAAATGTTGTTCATGGTTCATGTTAAACAGTTAGTTGTAGCCTAATAAGTTCAAAGTTACTGCCTGTCAAGCTATAAAGTTTTTATTCTCACCCATATTCCCCTTTTTGATGATACTTATCATGGAGCATAATGGATATCCCATTTTAGTCCTCAGGGTGGGGCATAATGAGATTTTTGGACTCCATAGTAGGATAGCATTATCGTGAGTCTGAGTGATGCGTACTGTAAGTGGTTAAATCTAATCTATGCTGTACATAAGGTCTGCTGGCATAGCCTGAGTGCAAGAAAACCCTGAATTTTTATTAACTATATGGCGTAAGTCTCAAAATGCCTTAAGTATCCCATTATGTGAACAGATGCTATTGATATCTCTCCTTAAAATTGTATCAATCGTCGGCTGGTTCACCACAACCTGCATATAATGTAAAAAATATGTAAACTAAAGGTTGTGGTTGCACCCATACTACTCGTTTTAAATCTTAATCAAATACAGCGTCTCTGTACAGACACGTGGTTTGTGATTTTCGGTCAAATAGTGAATACTATAAATTTTGATAATTAATTATCGACCTACCGTAAGCATTGTATCCTGTGTGGCATCTGCAGACTGTAGACTTAGCACTACACCTTTATCTTTTCGGTAATATTTCTTCGAATGCTTTCTTAAGTATCTTATACTCCGGTTGAAAGAGAGATCTGCCTAATACCTGTAGGTTATCATAGTCTAACCATTCAGGTCTCAAAATTAAATTCAGCAGTAAAGTCGTTTTACCGCATACAGACTTTCCTACGATTAAACCTCGTATACTTCTCGGTAAAAGCGGGTTGTTGGATCTTTTCGATGCGTTTTCGTTCCACGATAAATCCTTAACTTCCATGATCGTTTTAAATATAAATGGTTTTGTATTAAAAAAAGAATGTATTGTGTAAAGTGTAAAAGAAAAACTGAAACGAAAGATATTCGGAACGTCGTCAGTAAAAATAATAGACCCATGCTTCGAGGCGTATGCGTCGTATGCGGAACGACTAAAACGCAATTCGTGAAAGAAACTTCTTCGAACGGCGGAGACCTAGTCAGTTCTATAAATTCGATCACTAGCAACATCAAGTTGCCTTGGGATAAATTTCCGGGTGAGATGCATTTGCCCGGTCACTCATTTACGGGAACCGGAACAAGATTAGATTTGAGACTGAATTCCGACGGCACTCCTAAAGATTGGAGCAAATCCGTTGACAGAGTAGATAGCGCGGCTTATATTCACGATTTAGCTTACAATCAACACTCTGATACAGCTTCTAGGAATGTCGCTGATAGAGCGATGATTGATGCTTTGAATAATATTCCTAATCCGGCTTACGAGAACGTATAGAGAGGACTATAGTCAAACCTATATTATCTACTAAAGCTAGTCTCGGATTAGGTTTATAAAAAGCTTAAAATTAAAATGGACTGACGAGCTCGCGGATGAATTACATAAACCCGTAATAAGACGTTTTCGAAAAAGGAAGTTGTATGTTGGTGGTATAGATGAAATATGGGCGGGGGATTTAATAGATATGCAGGCTTTCGCTAAAGATAACGACGGTGTGAAATACTTATTGACCGTGATAGATGTGTTTTCTAAATACGGTTGGATCGTTCCACTGAATGATAAAAGTGGAAAATCTACAGCCAGCGGTTTCTTTAAAATATTAGAGAGCGGTCGGAGACCGGGTAAAGTATGGGTTGATAAGGGGAAAGAATTTTATAATAAGGATGTAAAGAATCTGGTCGAGTTATATTCTACTGAAAACGAGGAAAAATCTTGTGTGGTTGAGTGGTGGAACAGGACGATGAGGGAGAGAATGTTTAAGTAATTTACAGCTAATTCAACGAGAAGATATATCGATATATTACACGAAATGGTTAGTAATTATAATGATGCAAGACATTCTTCCATTAAAATGACTCCCGCTAAGGCTAGCCTGAAAATTAATGAAAAGACTGTATGGATGAACTTGTACGGTGATGAAATTTCAGACCTCATTAAGCCTATGTTCTCAGTAGGTGATAAGGTTAGAATAACCAAGAAAAAGAATATTTTTGAAAAAGGCTATACAGCCAGGTGGACTGAAGAACTATTTACAATTACGCGGGTTCTGTATACTGATCCACCAACTTATAAACTTAGTGATTATAACGGAGAGGAAATACAGGGCTCATTCTATGAACAGGAGCTACAGAAAACAGCTCAAGAAATATTTAGGATTGAAAAGGTTATTTGGAAACGTGGACAGAAATCTTTAGTTAAATGGTTAGGCTATCCTGAATCGTTTAACTCATGGGTAGACAATGAGACATTGTTGAATTTGTCTTAGAGCATACACAAGCCGAGGACACACGATACCACGAGGATCGCCCTAACCATTACGCGT
The DNA here is from genome assembly GCA_020284085.1 of Aporrectodea caliginosa. Classification (NCBI taxonomy): domain Eukaryota; kingdom Metazoa; phylum Annelida; class Clitellata; order Crassiclitellata; family Lumbricidae; genus Aporrectodea; species Aporrectodea caliginosa. The sequence goes on from JACEVL010000577.1 coordinate 435,330, forward strand.
TGACTCATTAGAGACCTACGGGAATGTTCCCCGAACGATTACGCTAATGACTCAACGGCGCGCGTAATCGTAAATCACCTTAAAGCAACGACGTACAATATTACAGGATATTACGCGATGACTCAATAGCGCGTGATGTTATTCGAGGATTGCCTCACAACGCCTACGCGTTAACTCATACGATACTACGGGAATATTCCCCGAACGATTACGCTAATGACTCGGTGGGGCGCGCGAGCTTATCGATACCATGGGGATTTCTGGTAGTTTAAAGATGAATCATCAGACGCGTAGATGGTACGCGCACGCCTGTGATTATTGACGCGTTCGTAGGAGGGTTGTGGTTATTAATAACCTAGGTTATGGTGTATTATGTAAAATTTAACCTATGTTATAGTGCAATGTTCCAAAGTATTCATAAAACAACTACTTGTATCACTCCACACCATAAGACTTATTAGAGTACATTAAGTTTAACCAACAATGGATTGAATTGGATTACGTCGGATTGGTAAAAATAATACAGAGATCGCGCAAGCGGATGGTCTTTAGTAGTCCGTAGGGATGGTTTAAATGGACAATTAATGTCACTTAGTAGATCGACCCGGCCAGCGGCTTTAAGAGGTCTTTAAAGTGTGCCCTATAAAATCCAATATATATAATATATATATACACTGATTTTCAGAGCAAATACTGCGACAAGATAACTGAAAGAATGCAAAGAACAAATAGCGTTATTCTTAAAATAAGGGGGAACTAAAACGACAAGAACATGAATTTATTCTTACCGGCCATCAAAGGTCTGTAAATGAGGATCGTCGTGTGAAAGGCATCTTCTAAATGGTTTCAGCTCTGGAACAATAGTCATCTGTTGACAAAAAACATCAACTGCCATTAAACACTTACAACGCGGCGTTTGATATGGTAGACCACGAGCTCCTTCTGCAGCGTCTACACCTCTCTTTTGGATTATGCGGCACACCCTTTCATTGGTTTAAATCCTACCTTACTGATCGTACTCAGATTGTGGTCCTGGGTAACACTAGAACACCCCGGGTTAGGGTTGACTTAGGTGTCCCACAGGGGTCGGTTTTAGGTCCTCTCTTGTACATTCTCTTTACTGCAGACATTCCCTCAGTTCTGGCTAAACATCAAGCTAAGGGACATCTCTATGCTGACGATGTCCAAGCCCTTGTGCATGGTTCACCTTCTCAGCAGATCTCTCTGGTAGAAACGATCGGATCACTGTTGCAAGATCTCCACTTTTTGATGACAGCAAACAGACTTAGCCTCAATCCCTCAAAGACTCAACTGATCTGGTTCGGACCAAACAACAGTTACAAAAACTTGATTTCAAATTGTTGACCTCATTGTTCCTAGACTTTACCTTTTCCTCCAGTGTTCGTGACCTGGGTGTCACACTTGATAGCGCTTTGACATTTACTGGCCACCTATCTCTCCTGACCCGCTCTTGTTACTACCAACTGAGGCGACTTAGAGCCATTAGAAGATCGGTGTCCTCCAAAGTGTTTACAACCATGGTTCATGCCTTTGTCTCTTCACGCATTGATTATTGTAACTCTGTACTAATTGGGCTTCTATAGAAGGTTCGCCTGTCCTCTGTGCAATCTGTCTTAAACGCTGCAGCCAGACTTATTGCACGCCTTCCTCGGTACTCTCACATCTCCACATACATGACTAATGATCTTCACTGGCTCCCTCTCTCGGCTAGAATCAAGTACAAGATCCTGCTCCTAGTTACTAAGTCCCAGCAGGGCTTGGCTCTTAGGTACCTTTGTGACTTAATGCGTAAGCCACTATCTGCACGTTCTTCTCGCCCTCTTCGTTCTGCTGACCGTCTTGATCTTTTCGTACCTCGGTCGCGAACCTCATTAATCCAGCATCGGGCTTTCGCTGTAGTGGGTCCATCAATATGGAATGACCTCCCCCTGCAATTCGTAGCAGGATTCTGGAGGGGATATCACTGGCATCTCTTCGCTGCTTAAAGACCTTTCCCTTTTCTCGGGCCTGTCACGCTGAGAGCGCTTCTGAATAGCTGTGCTGTGAGAAGCGCTTTACAAAATGTTCAGATTAGATTAGATTTAGAATAGAACTAATTTACAACTAGCATTTCCAGCAGTTCAGAAGTAACCTTCAAGGCGCTATTCGACAACATGTAGCGCTCATAAAACGCTAAGCTCTAATTGGAGCTCTAGATCTAGCTGGAGAAGGTGCAAAGAAGAGCTTCCAAACTGATTTTCGGCTACAAGTATTTGAGCTACGAAGAAAGGTTGAAAAGGTGTGGACTAACAACATTGGAGAGAGAAGGAGGAGCAGAGGAGACCAAAGGAAACTTATAAGATCATCACTGGTAAGGAAGCACTACAGTGGGATAGGTTCTTTGAATTAGCATCAAACAAGGCTTCCCGGGTATAAATTATTTAAGAAACCGAAAGGGACATTAGGGCAGAAATTCTTCAGTGCAAGAGTTGTAGATTTGTGGAATAGTTTGAATGATAGTACTGTCTCAGTGGAAACTATTATTATTATTATTATTATTATTATTATTATTATTATTATTATTATTATTATTATTATTATTATTATTATTATTATTATTATTATTATTATTATTATTATTATTATTATTATTATTATTATTATTATTATTATTATTATTATTATTATTATTATTATTATTATTATTATTAAATAAATTTGTAACGCGCGCAAGGTCACGCCGAAATGTGAATCTGAGGCGCGGATAGTCAGCCGCCAGGTGAAGATGCACTTAGATTTCTAAATCCTTGAGAGCCACGGAGAAATAGTGAGTTTCTATCACAGCTTTTAAGAAGAATTAGGAGAATTTGGCTATTAATCATGTTCCAGGTTAATTGCAGTGGCTTTAACACAGACTAAACGTCTTCTGAACCACCTAAAACCCTTGTTATGTTATAGGCCTACGTGTATGTGAAACATTGAAAAAAATCAACTATTACTGCTGGTGGTTGTTCTTTATAGAATCTCTCTGGGTGTCGTCTACGGAAACGAACATGAGATGTAGAGGACAAAAAGGGCAAATATAGCAGGGTAAATATAGCACTCCTGAGAATGGTGGTCCTGTCTTGGAAGCTAAAACGTAAACATTACCTCATCAATGTTGAAACATGACACCATTATTTTGTAACCTCAGTGAAAGATGGATGGTTTCGTGAATCCAGGTTTACTGTCTGGTATTCATCAAAGCAGAACCTGGACTCGAATTTGTTTAATTTCACTAACCATCGTTGGACACTGTTACTCTAGATGAAAATCTGTTGGGTGGGGTCAGTGTGCGACAGCCTAAAACTGGTGATTTCTATAGTTGTCTATAGTTGTCTGCTTATAGGTAAATTGTTGTTGTTTGTTAACTTTAACACTTATATGGAGAAAACGTACAATAACATAAGCCCATGTATTAACTACCATAGAAAACATCTCTTAGTGGTATCTCTGGAAGAGAAGCTACACACATATCCGACTACAATCAATATTAGAGCAACAAACTGCCATGAAATAAAATGAAACACATAGAAATGCTATCATAACTAGTTATGAGATTAAGATGTGTCCGTGAAGCCATTTAAGTTAAACGGATGCTTACTGGAACTGGTGGAATTACATAGTCGTGCCACAGCGACAAAGTAGGCGCCGTAACATCATCGTTGTATTTTTCGAAGGCTAGGGCGAAGTAACGGTGACTTTTCGTGGCTCCCGGCACAAAATAAACGGTCACAACTGCACTGTCGCCACCTGTCCAATATAGAAAGCACTGTGCCGAAGATGCAGTATAATTCACCATTCGGAACCTGTATCTGCAACAATTAGGGTCGACAGGATTGATGCAGTGATGACAGGTCAACGGAAGAGTTGATCTAAATGTAACGTTGAAGGTGGATCCACTGGTCAGACTGATGCTGTAACTCTGGACTGTGCTCTACGATAGACAATAAACAGATTCACAATATTATTTAGCTATAATTTCAGTTGTAGGCCTATATATATTCTGAAACCCTCTGGCACATGTAGCATATAAACGACATTCGCACCCTGAATTTATTCCCTCCATTTAACGCTGTCAACTGTTAAAAAAGACTTGGAAACCGTGCCTGTTTGTTGATAGCATCGTTACGCTATGCCTCTGAGTTGCTTAGTTCCCGTAGAGAGTTACCGAGAAGCTGCAATTTTAATTTCTTAGTGAATTAATTGAAGCATCAGTATGTTGCTGGGACACATGACAGCCTAAGCACGATGGGATTGTAGTTGAGAGTAGTGGGGAAAGATATCCGAATGCAACAGATCCGTCCGAAAGGAGATAGTCAAAACTAAAGCAATAGTCAGTCTCAGTTATATTACAGCGTTCCCTAAGCCAACAACCAGTATTCGGTAACAAATAATTGAGAATGACCAACTGAGTTGCCCATTCTCTTCCTACATGTAAGATTCTTCAAACAACTCCGTGACAAAACGATCAGTGCGCACGTTATCTGAATGATCGGCAATTAGACAGGAATAAGATGCTAGTTTGACAATAGACACTGTCTCTTCGGAATTCTACATGGAACCTAGGGTGGCCTCTGAGAGGTCATACAATAGCGATAGCGCATTGAATAACACACTGGCATAGAGAGCGAGAGGTACCGAGATCGAGCCCTCCGTAGGCGGACATGCTTTGTAGGCTGCTATTAGCGCCGTGTATTGCAGGCTGTCTGTTCTGTTAGTAGTTAAGATTTATGTCTTCTGTCATTTAATTGTGTTCTTGTGAATTGTTTCAATTGCATAACTGTACACTATAACCGGTTGCGTTTGTCAACCGGATTGTTAAAATAAACAATGTTATTATTATTATTATTATTATTATTATTATTATTATTATTATTATTATTATTATTATTATTATTATTATTATTATTATTATTATTATTATTATTATTATTATTATTATTACTATATTATTATTAGTATTATTAATGTGCTGAAGACACATAAGTATACGTATAGGCCTATGCAATAAAATCGAAACATACAGTTTAAACACGGCAGTATAAAGGGCTTTAAATAAAGTCATTCTCTGTATGATTTGATAAAAATATTTATGTAGGCAAGTAGCGTAGGACTAGATGCACATGTACATATATGCACGTATGTGCGCAAAAACATGTGCAATTTGTATGAAATAAATACTATGTAATCATGTATTTGTGTTTGTGTTTTCATGTATCAACTGATCAAGAGAGACTTTAATCCTCACAGAACTGGTTATAATAATAATAATAATAATAATAATAATAATAATAATAATAATAATAATAATAATAATCGTTTCTTTATTAAGCGTCTGACAAACGCACTGCGCTGTACATTTACATGTTATGTAATTTAAATCTTAACTACTAACAGAACAGACAGCCTGCAATACAACGGCGCTAATAGCAGCCAACAAAGCATATCCGCCCTACGGGACTCGAACTCGGTACCTCTCGCACTCTACACCAGATGTTATCCAATGCGCTATCGCCCCCCAATGTACATATATTGTAACGTGATTCCCACTGGCTTGTCGCCCCGAATCAGCCGAACTCTACAATTAACTGTTTAAAGTTGCGGTTGGGTAAACTTGAATTTCTTTCTATTAAACAAATATTTGATGACGATGTCAATGCGATTGTGGAATAAACGAAAATAAAATACAATACAATTTCTTTTTCAACCTCGAATGCGGCGTAAAATGTTGCCACACTTCTCATGCTCGAATTAGGTTGGCTGTTACCCTCCCAGTAGGACACCGCTTGGCAGGAAATCTGTAACAAGAATACCACATTTCAAATTTAAAAATAAAGGAACAGTCAAAACGAATGAATGATTACCTATTATAGCGTGCAAAATAGTATAGAGCCACAACGAAAGAAACCCATGTATAATGATGACGATGATATTAATAATAATGATATTAATAATAATAATAATTATAATAGCAATAGTAATAACAATAATAAAAATAATAATAGTAATAGTAATAATGATGATGATGATGGTGATGATGATGATGACGACGATGATGATGATGATAATAATAATAATAATAATAATAATAATGACAAAATAAATAATAATGATAATAATAATAATAATAATAATAATAATACTAATAATAATTGTAATAATAATAATAATAATAATAATAATAATATTAATAATAATGATGATGATGATGATGATGATGATGATGATGATGATGATGATGATGATGACGACGACGACGATGATGATGATAATAATAATAATAATAATAATAATAATAATAATAATAATAATAATGATGATGATGATGATGATGACGATGATGATGATGATGATGATGATGATGATGATGATGACGACGACTGCCACTGTGTTTGATTTATCTGTCACTACTAAGATTTGTTAATATAATTTTTGTAATTAGGCCCCCATTCAGCGGAATTATTCCCTTCGGGTGAGCCCATTGCTCCCTTATCTATGCAGTGATAATAGTATATAAAAATGATTATGCTTTGTGTTTAACTACTGTGAAATATAATTTGTGTTGTTTTTGTTCTTGGGATCAATAAATAAATTGAATTGAATTGAATATCTGAAAACCTTTGCGAAAGTATCCCCATGAGTCGTACGAAGTCATCCCCCTTTCAAAAAGTATTCCCTGCATCTTAATTGCAAATTGTGCTATATAAGTCAATTTAGAACCATAAAAACGGTTATAACTGAATAAAAAAAACGTCAAAACGTCATCTTTTCAACAACACCAAATTAAAAAACTGAAAAACGGGAAAAAACGAAACAAGAAAATAATTTCACTTTGTTACATCTTGTACTGCATTTTAAAAGCAAACACCGTATTTGAACAATTTAATTGTAATCAGCAAATAACCCAACTAAGTAATATTAAGCTGCATCAAATATTTTATTTTTATATGTTTTGTTGAATATGAAATTGAGAAGTTAAAATGTGAAATCTTTTCTAATTTGAATTGTAAGCATAAGTCCACATAGGCTAAGTCCATGCTGACTAACATAAACAAACATAATTAAAAACTAAACTTTGTAACTACGGAGTGTAGACTAACCTACCTTATTAAAATATGTACTGACAATTTTGACTTATATAAAAACTTGATATAAAGTAATATCAGTCAGTTTATCAGTCAATCGGAGATTACTGTATATAAAGACAACATTTCGCATTTTTGGATAACTTAGAAATTCAAATAACTTTTATATATTTCATTTCTGGTACTGTGCTATTTATTTCTCAAATGATTGCATTAAATAGTGACGTAAATTATCTGAATCCTTGAAAGTACGGAGACAACGTAAAAGATTTCAGACAAAATGCAATTAAGACACAGTGTCGTGAAAAGGGACTATGGTGCTAATTGGGTGACTTGTTAGCTCGCGCTTTGATAAATATTATGTGTCGTTTCGTATCAATAGGTAGGCCTACACCAGCAAAGCCATTGAAACCATTTGAGGCAACGAGCCAACTTCAAGGGCTCTTATGTTCTGTGTGCTCTTGTAATCTCACGCTAATTAAGCAGTGCCTCAATGTTAGTCCATTCGCATAATTAGTTGCGCGACGGTCTTGATGCGATGGAAGTGCCTAAAGGCGGAAGACAAAATATCAGCAGTCACAAACGACAGTGTACTGATAAGGAACTAAGGAGTTAATTAGGTGACTTGATAGCTCGCGCCTGATATCGGTCGTTTCGTATCTAGCAAAGCCATTGAAGCCATAATTATTATATAGTGAGAGTCACTGAGTGAAAAGATTTATACGCAAAAGGGAAATAAGCTGACTTGAACAACTTTTGCACAAACGTACAGTCAAAGCAGCAAACATTAAGAATAAATTTTAAAAGCATGATTGACTAATGAAATGTGGTGTGCACTGCTTGTTTTCAGTTCTATAATCAATACGTCAAAACTTATACGCCCTCATAGAGCCGTTAAGCAGTTGAACTGAATTTTTGATCTGAAAGAGCGCATTCACTTTAGTGGAGAAGTGGTTCAAAGTGAACATTGAAAAAATGGACTTTTGAACTAGAGGGCTAACTTACAGTAGAGTCACTTGCTTGAAATATTTCTGGCTTTGGATTTTGATTAAAATATACATTCATAAATTATACGCATTTAAAATAATAATACTTTATACCTGTACATTTTTATCCCCGGGGATGATTTCACACGATGGGAGAGAGAAATGGTTTATCCCCGGATACTCTATACCGGTATAGTCTATCCGGGGGATAAATTCATTTACACCCCGGATAGTCCTAGGACGGATAGGCCTACTCTATTTCGTGATACCAGCACTGATGAAAAGTCAAGGCATCCGATGAGCGAGTGTATGTTTGTGAATCTGCGGAGTGAGCAGTGATGGGCAAAATACTTTTCAAAAGTATTTTGAAAATACAAAATAAAATAGTATTTTGAAAATACTTTTCAAAATAGTTTTTCAAAATACTTTTGAGAAATCAACATTTTGAACTTTTATGACAACTCGCTATTGTGAGCATTTACATTGCATTAGTGTACTTCACAGTGATCAAATAGTTTCTTATGACTTGAAGCATTGATGAAATGGTAATTTGTAACTTCTATTGCACCGATGCCTAATGCACAAGGCATCAACCGAGGGCACACACAACCAAGCTGTAATCAAGGCAATATCCAGAAAATCAAGATCAGTCCTGAAGACAGAGAGGCAGCCAATGATGGATAAGCAATTTTTAAGTAGGCAAGTTTTAAGTTGAGAACAAACTGACACAAGTGACCGAGGAGAGTGCACAGACACAGGGAGAGAGTTCCAAAAAGTAGGTCCAGCAACCGAAAAAGCTCGTTCACCAAGAACAGTTCTCGATTTAGGTATGACCAAACAATGATAATCAGATGACCTTATTGAATAATGATAAGTCTGGGAAATAAGAGCTGATTTCAAGTATTGCAGTTGATCAGAGTACACAGATTCATAAACTATGAGCCCCAATTTGAAAATAGGCCCAATTCCTTGCTGAACAGGACGCCCAATGTAAATATTAAAGCACAGGGGTCATACGTTCATATTTGGATGCATTGGCTATGGCTCTAATCAAAGAGTTCTTAAGTCTCTACAGCTTCGGCATGTTTGACTTATTGATACCAGTAAGAAGCGAGTTGCAGCAATCTAGGTGAATAGAAAACAGTGTATATTTCATAGATATCCTAGCATACGTGGGCACAATCCTAGTTCCGCGTATGCAACCAATGAACAATTGAACATACATGATGACTTACAAATACTGTTTCCATGGTGAGTGAGAGACATGATAGAATTGAAAACAACGCGTACGTTGTGAAACGCATCTGCCAGCTTAACAATTCAGTTTAACTCAGTTTCTCAGTTTCAATGACTTAAGCCAATCGACTTTTTAAAGTCGCTTAGAAAAGTATTTTGGAAAAGTATTTGGAAAAGTATTTTAAATTCTCCAAAATACTTTTAAAAACTATTTTGAAAATACTTTCGCAAAATACTTTTCAAAAGTATTTTGAAAATACAAAATAAAATAGTATTTTCTATTTGGAAAATAGAAATGTATTTTCAAAATACTTGTGTGCCCATCACTGGGAGTGAGTAAGGCTGAAAGTAATTTGTCTGGTCAGTGCTTTTTACCTTGTAAACTGTGAAACATGTTTAAAATATTCAGTGAGAATTCAGTGCAATTTTACTCGTTGGGGATATATACATGCATTCATTTACCTACACGTAGCTATTTACATAGCGCAATAGAGCTCACATAAGGCGCCATGGTAATATTATGGAATGTCTTGTTTTGACCGTTTCTAAGAAGTTACAAAATATTTGTGTATTTGTGCAAAGTATTCGTTGTGCTGCAGGTTAGAATAATTGCAGAATTGTAACAGTAAATTAACGTTTATAAAGCGCCACTTCAAGACAAACCTCACTCCCGACCCCAACCAGTGAAATTACTGTAAAATAATATACAGACTACAGGCGAATGCAAACACAGTGGAAGGGGCAAAATGAGGGGGAAACGGACATTTCCCCTTGGACATTCCCCGGACATTTCCCCGGACATATCCCCCGGACATTTCCCCCCCACCCTAGGACATTCCCCCCATATGCAACAATATAGGCTACACAGTATGGGAAAACCTACATATTATATAAAGATGTATATGTATATTTATGCAAATATGTATGTGTATATATATATACGTATATATGCAAAATATATATATATATATATATGTATATATATATATATATGTACATTATGTATATATTTAAGTACATATCTATGTATATGTATATATATATATATATATATATCGGAGTGCCTCTGAATGGGAAATCTGGTAGGGGCGCTTATAACAAGTGTTCAAATACAATACAATACAATACAATAGACATATATATGTATATATGTGTATATGTATTATACATATACATACATAGATATGTACTTATATACATAATGTACATATATATGTACATATATACATATATATATGTATATATATGTATAAATACATATATATGCATGTATGTGTATATATAAATATATGTACATATTCATGTACATATATAGATATATGTACATATATATATACATATATGTACATAAATATATACATATATACATACATACATAATGACAGAGAAATGGTATGTACAGAAGGGGGAAATGTCCGGGGGAATGTCCTAGTCGAAATCGGGGGGAGAAACGTCCAGGGGGGAAATGTCCTACGCTCAAAATGAGGAGCTTGCGCAGCAGCTCTCGAGAAAGGCGATTCCAGCTGGTGGGTCCAGCATAGGCAAAGCTCGTTGACTGAGCTGCTACAGTACGCATACGAGGGACAGTCAGGAGTCCATGGGCAGCCGATCGAAGGGTATATACTACGACCTGGGACCGAGGAGAACGAAAATCAATTGTCCCTAAGGTATCGTGGAGCAGAGCCGACAAGTCATTTACGCCTAGAGGTCAGGATCTTAAACCAAAATATGCTGCTGGTAATGAGCCATCTTAAAGTGTCCCGCATAAAGAAAGCTAAATGGCCAAACCTGGGGAACACCTCAAATAATATGGGCAGCAACAATAGGGACAGAATGAAGCTTCGAAATATTATCTAGTGAAAGTCCAGAAAAGATCGCTTTACCAAAGATCACCCTGGTGCAGATAAGGAGTGTAGGGCATTGTCCTCCTGGACATTGCCCCCCGGACATTATTCCCTCGGACATTGTCCCCGGACATTGTCCCCCAGGGTAGGACATAATCCCCCAGTCTAAGATATAATCGTATAATATTCTTGCGGAAATGCAGAAAATTGATTTATAAGATGTATAAGTGTTTCCGTAAATAGAAGCTGCATTGATTAAATTAAGTCTTTATTTCATTGAACCAAAGACTTGTTAGTGTCAATTGGTTCTTCAGTTATTAAGTGAAGACTTGTTAGTGTCATATAAGTTTTAAGTTAAAACGTGTTAATGTATGTTAGTTGCTAACAGAAGTGAATGCCATTAACAAGTCTTTCAGTTAAGAAATGAACGACATAAACTCGTCTAAATGACACTGACTAGTCTTCACTTTATAACTGATTCACCGACTGACATTAACAAGTCTTAACTTTCGTACTGCTTATGAACTGAGTGACGTTAACAAGTCTTAAGTTTAGGCCTACACCTGAATGAAATAGTCAACAAAAAAGGCAATTAAGGTTTATCAATGACATGCAGACTATAGGCTATTTAGTATTTACACAGAGGGGGAATAATGTCCTACGCAAAATCGGGGGGGACAATGTCCAGGGGACAATGTCCAGGGGACAATGTCCGTTCCCCCAGATGAGGGCATGAATTGAAGTAGTGCCAGCATGAAAGGAGAGGGAGCAGCTGGAGTTGGTTAGAGTAATAAGTACGGCTATAATATAATACATTAGCTACTGAAACCAAACCAAACGTGTTTCTGCTTTTGAGAATATCTCGTATATCAAAATCAATCGATTTGGAAAGGACCTATATTATAATATAGTTTCAGATAAGCATATGTATTGGAATAAAATATATTACTCTCGTGTTAGGTGATGACCAAAAACGAGTAAAACCGATTCATTCAAGTGGATGGAAACATTGTTGTCGAACTTGTGCAGCTGCTGACTTGACTCCAAAAGAGGGTTCGATTTCCAAAAAGGTCATTATAGTAAAGAAGTGAGGAAGGGAAGATTGCCACAAGATACACCCCTTTTATTTGCATAGCTCGCAAAATCTTTTTTTACACTATTATGAATATATAATAATTATCGTGTCGTATCGTATCGTATCTGAGAATTTGTAAAGCGCCTCTTACAGTACTAGCTACTCAGAGGCTCTCAGCGTGACAGCCCGAGGAAATAAGAAAGTCTTCAAGCAACGAAAGGATGAAGGTGGGACCCGAATAAAATCTTACTACGGATTGAGGGAGGGAGGTCATTCCACATAGAAGGGTCCACGATGGCGAAGGCACGGTGCTGGGCCGTGCCAGTCCTAGCTCGGGAAACTAGGAGATCAAGTCGATCCGCAGACCGGAGAGGGCGGGAAGAGACAGCAGTTTCAGGTTTGCGCATTAAGTCACAAAGATATTTAGGAGCTAGGCCCAGTTGAGTTCTTAAGACTAAGAGCAGTACCTTGTATTGGATACGAGAGGCAACGGGGAACGAGCGTAGGACATCAGTCATGTAGGTGGAGATGTGAGAGTAGCGAGGGAGACGGGCGATGGGCCTGGCTGCCGAGTTCATAAATGACTAAAGGGAGGATATGCTTGCCTTGGGAAGCCCAGTCAATAGTGAATTGCAGTAGTCAATGCGACAGCAGATGAAAGCATGGACTATGGTTGTAAAGACAGAAGAGGAAACAGATCTTCTTATGGCTCTCAGGCGCCTCAGGTGATAGTAACATGAGCGTATCAAGTGCATAAGGTGCTCGCAGAACGACAGGGTGCTATCAAGGGTGACACCCAAGTCGCGGACACTGGATGAATATGTGAAATCAGGATACATTGACTTCAGAAGTGGAAGGTCAAGTTTTAAGGAGCTGCTGTTTGGTTCCAAACCAGATCAATTGAGTTTTAGAGGTGTTAAGATTTTGTCGGTTGGCTGACATCCATGAGTGACATGTACATGTGACAGTTAGTCGATCGATGACACAAGAGAAAGCTGGTCAACGGGAGGACCATGTACAAAGGTTTGGACGTCGTCAGCATAGAGGTGACCAGTGGCCAGGTGTTTGGTAAATAAGGAAGGAATGTCCGCTGTGTAAAGTAGGTACAAGATGGGGCCAAGAACTGAGCCCTGCGGGACACCGAACTCGACACCAGCCCAGGCCGTTCTGGAATCACCAAGAACAACCCTCTGGGAACGATCTGAAGGATAAGATTTGAACCAGGTAAGAAAGGGTCCACAAAGCCACAAGACAGTTCAAGACGCTGCAGCAGGATCGCTTGATCGACCATATCAAACGCCGAGGAAACATCGAAAAGTGCCAGGAGTGTTAAATGTGATTTGTCAATGGCTGAGTAAATATCAGAGAGGAGAGACAGGAAGGCAGTTTCCGTGGAATGGTGACCTCTGAACCCAGACTGGCTGGGAGGCAGGAGCTCAGACTGTTCAAGCTAAGGCAGAAGCTTAATTGAGACAAGTCTCTCAAGAGTTTTAGAGAGAAACGAAAGGTTGGAGATTGGTAGATAATTCTGACAGGCAGTCGGGTCAAGGTTATGTTTTTAAGGGTAGGGAAAACAATAGCCCGTTTTCGAGATGCTGGGAGGTGGCCCTCAGTAAGGGACCTGTTAAACATGTAGACTAAAAATGGAGCAATGTCGTCTAAAACGTTAATGAGAATAAAGGGAGAAAGTGGATCCAGTTCACCGGACTTCAATATAATCTGTGTGGCCTTTCGTGTTTCAATCATAGGCAAGGCTTCTGGAATGTGCCACTCCCATTATATCTAGGCTAGCTGACTTTGGCATAAAGAGACTCTTGTGGTACTTTTCCTACTCGCCACGTCGAATGCAATGTTAATTTGTAAGAGAGCCTGAAAAGTCAGGCGAGACGTTGCAATAATTAATTAAAGCAGTACTTTATTTACAGAAGCATAAATGAAGTGAAGTTAAATATAGAAAAACAAACGTTATGCAAAACGAAGAATAACCGAAAGAGCTACAGAGTCACCCCGTCAAAATAACCCCGTCAAAATGGCCAATGACCAAAATAGCTCCGTCAAAATAGCGCCGTCAAAAACGCCAACGACAAAGCAGTTCCACAATGGCTAACAAGTTTAATGTTACAAATAATGTGCCAATTTCAACAACAACAAAAAACAATGTGAAAATGTACTCAACAAGATTTTAAAGAACGTGACTACAAGCATAGAATGTTAAATATTTTCTATGAAATTCGAACAAATTTTACTAATATTTAGGAAATAATTCCGACCTTCTAACAAGAAAGTTAGTTACGAACTGTTTAACGCTTGCAAATTACCTCTTGGAAGTAGGTTTTCTCAAATTTACCTTACTCTTATCTTCATTCAAATACGTCGTCGAAATACTCGTTTGACCTTACCATCTTACCGTTTGATCTGTATTGTGATTTTGCTTTATTTGGTGGTGAATAAACTCCTTACTAACTTACTTACCAATCTGTGAACCGATATCCAATTAACCAATTACTTTGTCTATTATAATAGTTACGACCTGCTAAGCGTTTTGCATATTACCTCTTGGAAGTAGGTTTCCCCTATTTTACCTTACTCTTATCTTCACTTGGTGTTAGAAGTATGTCCAAACTATGGACACGTCTCCAGCGACATGCTGGAGGTCCTCCACTGGCTCTCTAACTGCCAGCGCATCGAGTACAGGGTAGCTGCTTTGGTTTCGCGCTGTCTCCTGGGCCTCGCCCAACTTACCTCCGTGAGCTCTGCTGTTTGATTTCGGTTGTCCCAGGGCGTCGCCTCCTACGCTCCGCAGAAAAAGGAGTTCTTATGGTTCCTTCTGCTCGTACTGCAACAATGCAGAACCGAGCTTTTTCTGTGGCAGGCCCAATGATCTGGAATGGCATTCCTCTAGAGCTGCGTCTACACCCTGGGAGTCTACCTGAAACTTTCCTTACCAAACTCAAAACTGTTCTTCTTGGGCGCGTTGGAGTCGGGAGCGCCTCTGAGTAGTTTCCTTGAAGGGGCGCTATATAAATTTCCGAAAGAATGAATGAATGAATGAACCTCTTTGAAGTATCGGCTATTACTTGATATTTTGGTCATTGGCGATTTTGATGGGACTATTTTGTCTGCTGGCAATTTTGACGGGGCTATTTTGGCCATTGGCGGATTTGACGGGGCTGTTTTGACGGGGCTGTTTTGACGGGTCACCGTACTACATCAAATTTAAGAACAGCAATCAGCACTTATTCTTCCGGTCTTGATCGTGAATAAATCCCATGATCAGGGCAATCAAGAATATCGCAACTGCTCACACTGCATATGGTCTCACTAAACTTCATTTTCAATTAAAACCAACACAAGAAAACATTAAACAGGAGCAAAGGTTGCCGCAAGACAACGTTCGATAGTAAATTTGAGCAAATGTGTATACCTCTCTTCCAAGTCGTCCTCTCAGATGTATTTCATCCAGTACTGCGACCAAGTTACTGTCAGGGTTTAGGGTGGTCGGTTGAAGGCGTGCCGGAGGAAAGGTTGCACCTATACCAATGTACTCTAACGGTTGTCCGTCAAACAGGAACGTTACTCGGAATCTCGCATTTAAGTCATTCGCTTGACGGTTATATTGGACTTGACAGCGGAAGTAAATTTCTTCGCTTGATCCACTGCCGTTAACGAATGGTCCAGAAAATATTGGAACCCCCGCCATTACTGGAAAATAGTCTAAAAAAGAATATTTCAAAACAAAATGCCAGCTGTACGTACATGTAGCTCCACGCGAAATGTGCGCTGTTTTATGTCACCTTCTACTCTATAGTACCATTAATACACGTACGACATAGGCCTATCTTTCAGTTGTAGCACACTGAAAAGATGGTTGCTCTTCACCGCGATATGAGGTTACAAATACTTATGACTTTGAATGAAGCAAAGAAAACTGTCCTGTGTGCGTCTCTTCTCTGTCTTTGTATATATTTCCGTTAGACCCTACTTCGCCTTTTTGTCTCTTTATGCATATTTGTATGTCTGTCTGTCTGTCTCTGTCTGTCTCTGTCTGTCTCTGTCTGTCTGTCTGTCTGTCTTTCTGTCTGTCTGTCTGTCTGTCTCTGTCTGTCTGTCTGTCTGTCTGTCTCTCTCTCTCTCTCTCTCTCTCTCTCTCTCTCTCTATATATATATATATATATATATATATATATAATATATATATATATATAATAGCTACTTCTCTTTTATGATCAACTAAACAACTAGAGGAGTATAATTGTTCGATTATCAGATGTCAATTCGGAGTACATAACAACGGTCAAACAACACTGTAAATGACATCAATAAATCGCTTCAGTAACATCAATAAATTTCATCATCGCTCTGCTCCTTGTCTCCTGCGCGTAGACCAAAGTGTTCTCGACAGTGCATCTGATCACATAAATTAAGTGTTCATTCCATTTATTGTAGGCCCTAGTATATTTATTGTAGGCCTACTTATTACGCGGACACAGTCACTAAATCTGAATATGAGGCACGAGCAAGACTAGTGTGTGCAAACAACTAACTTGTCCAAGGTCGTTTCGCAATGTGTGTATGTATTATCTATCTGAACCCTTATATATCACTTTTCCAGAATCAACAAAGGCGATGTATCACGACTATCTAGCAGATCTAAAAAGGAGCGTCTTAGGATGCGCTGCAAATGTTTTCTGAGATCTTAGCGGCGGTAAGGTTCTAAATTCAAGTGGGAGATTGTTCCAGAAAGACGATCCAATACAGGAGAAGGATCGATATGAGCGAATCACTGTACGGGAGCGCGGAACCAACAGATCCCCACTTGACGAAGAGTCCAATTTTCGTCGACCTGGCTGGTTCGGTACAGCCACACAAAGCTCCCTGATGTATTCTGTGGCCGAAACTGACCATCGATTCTGTTATTGAATTTAAGAATCGGATAACATCGATTCTCGGACGAAGAGGAGGATCTTGAATGTATCGTATCGTATCTGAGACTTTTTAAAGCGCCTCTTACAGTAGTAGCTATTCAGATGCGCTCTCAGCGCCGAGGATATAAGAAAGTCTTTCAGCAGCGAAGGAATGACGGTGGGACCCCAACTAGAATCTTACCACGGATTGAGGGGGATGCCATTCCGCATAGAAAGGCCCACGATGATAAAGGCTCGGTGTTGAGACATGGCAGTCCTTGTCCGGGGAACTAGGAGACTGTAACTCGATCGTCAACTGAAGTCCAGTGTAGTATCTATCTCATGTAGTTTGATTCATGCGAGAATTTTGGCAGATTGGCCACGACCTGGGCAGCGAGTTAAAGACGGACCGAAGCTGACGAATTCTTACCTTCGGCAAGCCTGCAAAGACAGCGTTGCAAGAGTCCAAGCGGATTAAGATAAAGAACGAACAAGCTGCGTTATGTGATAAATTTAACCGAACGACAGTGATCAGGCGCAGTTGGTAAAAGCAGGATCTGCAGAGTGAGTTGACGTGGTCCATCATGGATAGATCATCGTCCAGGAGGACTCCAAGGTCCCGAAGGTTCTACGTGTGGGTGATACGGTTTTAGCTAATGCCGGTCCACTGGTGAACTGACGATTGGTCTCAAAGCCTCAGGACCCTCTTCCTGACAGATGGAACACAGGAGTAGTTTGCCGCCAAGAAGCTGGTGTGATGGGTAATAGAAGAGAAACTACCATTAGTAATTCAGACGATTTTTATGCATCTTTAACTTCGACGTCGAGAGAAGAAGAAACTACGGACTTTCCGCCATGGAAACGAATGTAAAAGAAATGCATAGAACTGCAACCGGTTACTACGGACTTTCCTTCGTCATCTGCGGACGAAGAACTAAAGTGTGTTCACCTGAAGGCTCAGATCAGATAATAAAATTTTCTATCTAGTATTAGCAATACAACGCTGACTCATAGGTAGATAGTGATTTATTTTTGTTGTGGCCACACGGAACTTGCGGCAGCGCATTTGTCTGGATTTTGAATATAATATGCATCTACATGCACAAACTTTTCTACAACGGCCAGAAAGCGGGCCACACTTTAATGAACTCTCCTTGAAGAAACAAACTAAATTGGGAAAATTGAAAATTTTAACGCCGCTGGCTCTATGCATATTGCCAAAACTGTTTGCACATTAATCAGGACTAACGAGAAACCATCTTAATTGTTATTGATATCTGCATTGAAATTCTGCACTGCATCAGACCTCAGGAATAAATAGTCTGATTAAAGTTATTCGTTGTTTTTTCTTCGGAGTTTTGGCCCGTGGAGCTTTAGAAAGTCAGCAATGTGGCCTCCCCGCTGGAAAACTTTGGAGACCTCCCTTATATAATTATATATATATATGTATTATGCTTATATAATATATTACATCTATATTATAAGGTTTACTATGTTTACGATGTCCTTCCGTATGTTTGTACGTTTGTAGTATGTCTGTTATCTAAAGGCTCCGAAACGGAACGCTTTAGCGATTTGAAAAATCGCACGAAACGTTTACGCCACGAAGATCAACGCGACTATTTTCAGCTTGAAAACGCTGACATTATTATGGACATTTTAAACTTCCAAATTATGAGCCTACCTTAATACCAATAACGGAGGTCATTAATATGCATATTTTAACCTCGCTTGAGCGGCGTGACGTAAGAGAAATGTTGTATTACGTCACGCGTAAATCAGGCGCAATCGAAATAAAACACGGGCTCCGTTCCGAAAAATTACGAGCTATAATTACTATAATAATATTACTATATTTTCAACTCATTATTTACTTTAAATTCCGATATAGCCTACGGAAATGTCTAATTTCGACGTGGTCAATTATTCAAGCGCCTTAAAATCTATGTGAACATTGTGAAGACAGTTTTCTCGCAACCAATAACGATGCCCGTTAATTTCTAATAAGAAATTTCCATGGCCATTTTCTAGGTCATCTCAACTAAAAACTCACCATTGCAACTCTTTGCCGATGCAACATTTTTAACGAACGTTCTGAACCCAACTATTTTCAGTTCAAAATTTAATTTCAGTTCCGATATATGGACATTTTTAAAGTAAGAAAGTAAGTATATTCTTTAAAAAACCAATTGCATATCCGCACTCTGGTGTACATAATCGTAATCAATAGTTAATGTCACTAGGAGTACAACATTCTAACAATAAAAGTCTTTCGCTACTAAAATCGTGGTCGCAGGGTATATAGTTGTGGCTTTTTTGGTGGAAGTAAACTATGTAGTACATGGCCTGGTTCATCAGGACCGCAGAGAAAAAACGGGTGTCAAGTCATTTAGTTGATTTTCAAACCCATCAAAGTGATTACGCTACAGCTACACGATAGGCTCGATAGGTGGTGCAGGAAGCGGACATTGAGTGGTGCAGTAAGCGGACATTACAAAAAAGTTTGAGGTAATTAAATTAACAGGTAATCACCTCTAAATATCGTTGATTGGACATTTCAAATATTTGAAGCCCTTCAAGCATTATTAATAATCTTCGTTTATTGACGAAACCCATGTATACCAGTAACATTAGCAATAGCATAAAGGCTCCAGCAAGTAAGCAGGAAACTGTGAGTGAGTAAGTAAGTAAGTAAGTAGACTTTAGTTGCAGCCGTTAAAAATTACGCATGGGGAAAACCCGGGCAAAGCCGGGTAAAAAATGCTAGTATATTAGGCCTATATAATGTTCAGATACTGATAAGGAGACATTGTAACAGCAAGACACTCATGTGTAAAGCATGCATAATGTTATGTTTATAAATTCCTGAGTAAAATAGCTACGACTGGTGGTACTTTATACTGATTTGGGTGCATGAAAAACTAATGAAACTGGATGCATTCTGTGGATGAAACATGTTTAGGAAAAGTCACGGAAGCGATTTCTTCAACTATTTTCAGGATTAAAATTTCCGTGAAAAACCGAGCTGGGGGTATTTTTTTTACCCCCGGTGACTATAAGTTAAGACAATCTGCCCTCAACTTGGCGACAGTTGCGTGATCTCTACAAGTATCAGCAAGAAGACATCATAGAACTAAGAGATACTTACTGACACAGGTAAATCCATTCCAGTAGTCTCCTCGGGCGCACGGAGGTTTATCTCCAACACAGTACGATATACTGCATTCTGGAGGAGATTTTAACTTGTACAAGTAGTAGCCTGGGCACCTGTAAATTTGTATAGCTGCATTCCAGTAGCAAGTATTCCCGGCGTAGTTAGCGCAAACTGTTGCGGTTGTGCCTTCGTAGTCTGTAACAGCATTAAAATTCCGACGGTGAACTTTAGAATTAAACCGCTAGTAGACGTTAAGAGGATTTGTTGGTTTTTTACATGTTCAAGTAACAGAATTTTACTTGCATTGTAGCAGCATAGACACTTTTTAATGGGAGTTCCTTCGCGGTGCTGTAGAAATGATCCCCACGGGTTGGTTTCGAACGTGAGTGGCTTTCCCTTAGTATTAGCGGACTGATCCAGATAGAGCTTGAGTCCTATCAGTTGAAGTCGAAGTAGGCCTAGTTTCAGGTAGTCACATAATTCTTCGCTGACAGGTCCAGGCCTTAGGTACCGGTTGGGGCCCTTTTCGGAGATATCTACTAAATGAGTAGTGGAAGCCCTATAGGGTGGCACGTGACCATGTACACGCGGAGAAAGTCTATAATTATAAGCTAAGAACCCAAGAATTGCAGCATTCGGTGTTTGTAATATGTTCTATTCGAATTGCAGCGTGGTTGGTGAATGTTTTTGTCCGTATGGATATTTTCCTTGAATTTCAGGATACTAATTTTATTTGTTTACGTTATATTCATTACGAATTCAGTTTCCATTTCTTTATTATTACATTTTCAATTGCCTCTAACTGAATTTCATGTCGTTATTTAATTACTGTTTATTTTGTTCGAGTTGTTCCGTTCTTCGAAGCGTTAGTATTCCCCAGGCTAGTAACTTAAGGAGTCCCGAGATACTCTCTTAATAGGACGATTAACCGCCGTAATCGTTCCACGGACGTAAGGAAACTGCCTAAAATGTCAAGTCAAGATTTTAAGCTCTGGTGACTGATGGTTTAATTAATTTTTTATATTTTTTATGCTAAGCACAGTAATAATTTGAATATGAAGTAATCTCACCATTTACTGGATGAGAATTAAGTCCTCTGATGTAGATTGGGCCGTCAGTTCCGCAACGTAACATTGGAATAGGAGTGGAGGCCTCTCTCTCGACAATCGCATCTCCAGTATAGGAATCAAACCTAAACCAGATTCCTGAAATGCAAACAATTAAAGTCAAATTGTTGTTATTATCAGTAGTTTTTTTTATCTCAGGTACAAAAAAGAAGTAAAATATATAGATTATTAATATAATTTCTGTTGTTATTATTATTATTTTTTTGCCCGGGGTATTAATGATCCCTCAGGCGATCCAAACAATATCCGGAGATGTTACTGATGTTACTGATGTTACTGAAGTTACTTATTATTATTATTATTACTATTATTATTATTATTATTATTATTATTATTATTATTATTATTATTATTATTATTATTATTATTATTATTATTATTATTATTAATATTATTATTATTATTATCATCATCATTATTATTGTTATTGTAATATTTTTATATTTTTATATTTTTTATTATTATTATTATTATTATTATTATTATTATTATTATTATTATTATTATTATTATTTTATTATTATTATTATTATTATTATTATTATTATTATTATTATTATTATTATTATTATTATGAAGCGACATTTCAGCAGAGCTCATAGATCGGTGGCAATTTCCCAGAGAGGCAGATGGCGTTTCCCCGTTGAAAAGCCACTGACATTAGCTGGAATACGTATGATGTCTCCAATGGATCATGGGTTGCGTCACTTATCCGTCTTCCCAACTCAGAAACGAAGCACCCCAGTTTCTAATGCGACCGCTACAGAAGCGTGGTATTTGACCCTCTTGAAGACAACTGCGCGTTCGGTGTCTTCGCCAGCTCCAATAGATGTATGGCCAAGATGAGACGTGGCGTAGGTGTCGGGCACTGTCACATCCCATGCAAGACATCGTCCACGTGACCAAGGGATCAGCGTGACACCGTCTGGCCGCTTTCCATCTTCTCTTGATAAGCCGAGAGGTTCTTTATGTGCTGGGATTTTTGCTCTGCCAAGTGCTCTGCAGATTAAGTCGTTTAACATACTGTGTCGTTGATGTTTTCAACCTCCTCCTTTGCAAACCAGCCCATGGAGTCCTCTTGCGTCGACTTTTTCTCGACAATGGTGGCACAGTTGTGGTTCATACAGTGTTGCAAATATAGCCTCACTCCGACTGCGATTCGAACTTCCTCGTCTGAGAGGCGCAGGGCCGCAGAGGGAACTAGTATCCAGTCACCAGAATGAGGTGCTCGTGAAGCTAGCAGGCGAGCACGATCGCGTGGACAGCTGGTGGACTCGAGCAGGCCTGTCCACGCCTTGTCTGTACATCGGAGGTCCCATTCTTTTTGACGATGAGATGCTGCTCCTGTTGGTGGTTCTGCATCTGTCAGGGTCATCCAAGCGGTGAATGCTGAATTTTCAAATTCATAGGGTATCTCGGCCGACTCTGTGGGTAAGATGCATGCCTGCAGTTCAATTGTGTTAGCAGCAGAAGCCAGACAGGCCAGAGTGGCGCTTTAGAAGTTTGGAGATTACAATTACGATTACGACAGGCAGAAATTGGCAGCGTAGAAGCACAACGAACTCCCATACCACCATATCTCACCGGCAGAGAAGCCTGGAGCCAACGGTCATCATCAAGGTCTACAATCAATATGGCTGATAGCCCTTCCCTCAGCAGATGATCGAACCGAGTCAGGCTAGGGCAATCAGCACAGACGGCTGTTCGCATACTGTACAATAGTTTCGGAACACTCAAACTGTTTCTCAGCAGAAACAGTGCGTCATGTGTGTAAAGTATGGATAATCTTCGTAATGCTCTTTCAAGATCGTTAGCTTTAGATTCTTCGACCATGTTCACAGCTGGACCTGGTAACAGAGGGGCACCCAACAACGTCATATGCTCGAAGGTCATGTTCTTGAACTCTTGAAAAGCCGGGTCATCGATTGGCATTTGGGTGTAGGGGCAGGCGATTTCGCATTTGCTGCGGTTTAATAGCAAACCCAGGTTCTTTGATTCCTGCGCAATCAGATGAACATCGGCGGCCATTGTCTCCTTACTACCTCCCAATGTCAAGTCATCCAAGTATCCGATTCGCAGATCCGATCTCAGCTTTATTATTATTATTATTACAGTAGTTTTATATAGCGCCCCTTCAAGACAGTCTACTCAGGAGCGCTCCCAGCCCAACCACGGTCAAACAGAACAGTCTTAAGGCCAGAGAAGAATTGAGCAGAGTGTCCTATTGAGGTCAGACGCAGTGCCACCGGAAGCCCATTCCAGGTCACTGGGCCAGCCACAGAGAAGGCGCGGCGTTGTCGGATAGCAGTCCGAGCACGGGGGACAAGGAACTCTGCTTGCACCGCCGAGCGTAACGAGCCACGGCGCGGAACAGCTTTGTCAGTATCGGCTGTATTACTAGGCAGAACTCCAGAATAATGCAATATATATATATATATAGTTAATGGCGATTAATCAGAAGCCTATATTATTATATATTATTTATATACTGTTATCACATAGCATCATGAAGCAAAGTAAAAATGATGTAATTAAATAAATGTGACAAACAGTACAAAGTAATGAAACTAGCAGAGCAATAAGTAGTTTACTGGTACCTTCATCTATTCCGTGATCGCAAATGGCGATATCAATCGTACTTTCATACACAGCTTGTGCGCTCCTCCGTGGTTCGCTAATTAACGTGTAGCTCTTATCGTTACAGACTTGATTCGAAACAAAGCTGAATAAACCTGAAAAGAAATCAAACATGAACTGTTTTCGTCCGCTCAAGTTTGGGAGTGACGGGTCAGGAGTTCGAACCATAAATCTAATAAACGCTCTTTAACAAAGTCATTCATTCATGAAGTCAACATTTTTGTTACGCTTCTGTTTTAATAAACAGTTTTCGCTAGGGGGCGGCAAAAGATTTAACATTACGGACGCGAATGCTACCAGCCAAAGGAACATGGGCTAGGAACATAGCCTACGGGGTGGGGGCAAGGAACATGGGTTATTAGCTAACTAGATCAAAGGAACATGGACTAGGAACAGGGTCTACGGAGTGGAGGCAAGGAACATGGACTAGCAGCTAACTGGGTCAAATGAACATGGCCTACGGGGTGGAGGCAAGGAACATTCGGGCCGACAGGCGGCAAGCGACCGCAGGAAGCAAGGAAAGCAAAAACGCCGCAGGGCCCTAGGAACACGGGCGATCACCCAGGGAAGGCACCCAACAACTCGCCACAATAATCATATTCTTTATTAATTCAAACCGACAAACGCAGTATAAATACACTTCAGTATGAACGGATGATCACAAGATATTACAGGAGTCGAATTTAACTGAATACGACAGCCTTGCAAGGCGCCCATCACGTCCAGCATCTAATTTTACCAATGCGCCATCTCGCGAATGATCACAAGTTATTACAGGAGTCGAATTTAACTGGATACGACAGCCTTGCAAGGCTGAGTGGACCGTCAGATTATCATCCGTCTTCCGTTTCAAGTGCCATGAGAAAGAAACATCCGATCGCTGATGGTATGCCTCGGCCCATCGCGGAGAAATGGTCTACTATCGTCAGGATATAGCGGAAACCGGTATTCGAACGGGGATGTGGCCCTGTGATGTCTATACCAGTGCACTCGAAGAGTGCTCCCACCGCAAAGAATTGAAGGCTTATCTCCCACGACGAAGAGATCCTCTGGCAATAACTCAACACCTGTGACAGCAGTAGGCCTTTTCGTTGCTCGGTCAGCATATGTCCATGTCGAGTTGACGACGTATATGTCCGTCTGTACGTCGTAATATCAATATAATAATAAAGCGCTACCCCTTTAAAGTTATTCCGGTCAGCGGCTGACCGTGTGACCAAAGCGCCGCTCGAACTACCGAGACCGAGAAATCAAAGGCGGTATCGCTTTCAAGTTACCGCGTAAACTGTCAAAGTATTTGTCAGAGCGAATGTCTATCAGTCTATTAGTCGACTGGAACTATTTATTCCCCACCTACGACGCTGTAATTCCCAGGATATCGGCAAGAGCCAGTCTTTTTGAAATGACTAATATATAATACAATACAATATACAACTGCATTTTGATATCGCCCTTCTAACTAAGCTCCAAGCTCAGAAGTGCACACGCCTCAGCGGCGCAGAAGCAATTATATTGCAGAGCAATTGTGCGCGAAGGACTTGCTCAAGGTCCCTACGCGGCGGCTTGTGGTGGATTCTGCAACACGGCTGCAAGGCACCGAACATACCCCTGCACCACCGCGGCCCACTGTATTACTGTAATATCGACGCCGCTTATCTGATTAAATCAGTGTTTCTTAACCAGTGTTCGACCCCCTGGGGTTCGGTGAGCCAGTGCCTGGGGTTCGGCAGAGGTCCCAGGGTCAGTGAGTGTGAGTGAAAAATCATTTGCTATTTTATTTAATAAATTAGTAGTTCATGTATTGAATGTATTAATATTGTATCACATTTTGGTACAATCATTAGTTAAAAAATTATTGTTCAAACTTGAGGGGTTCGGTGAGTGGTCATGGATTTCTCTTGGGGTTCGGCTCCCTTGAAAAGGTTAAGAACCACTGGATTAAATAAACATCGCCGCGTGGCAACCAATTAAAGTATTAAACCAACAAAGTGACACTAGTTCAACTTTTGGACTAACAGATTGCGCCACCAGTCAAATGTATAGATGTCAACAGAAATGGCAAAGGCAGCAAAAAAATAAATTTTGTAACCCGTTGTTAACGGTCGTTTGAGTAACAAAGCAGTACAATTGAAAAATACTATTCCGTAGAGCTAATTGTTGAGAATAAAAGAATACGGCTACGTCTAACTGACTGATCTGACGGAAATATAATTAACTTACAGTTACAATACCAATTTCAACTTATAAACTACCTGGAAGATATTCTGACTTTGCTAAAGGTAAATTATTATCCATATAATGAGGATACAGTGGAAAAATTTCAATTCAGTTCAATTCAGTTCAAATAATTTTATTGTTTTCCAACATGATTACATGTACAATATACAGTTGTCATCACAGTTGCTATTTGGGCAACAAAAGGATAGCCCTGAAGGGTCATAGGACCCACTAACTAGGGCTACCTAAGTAGGCCTACCACATCAAGTAGTGATAATGACGGTCTACGTTCAAAACCGCGATCATAAAAAAGCGATCGTCAAAACCGCGATGACAAAATAGCGATGCACAAAACAGCAACTGCATAAAATAGCGATCATCAAAACAGCGATTAAATTCGAAGATTGTCTTATTTAATGTACGTTGATTGGTCCTGATTGCGAACCTATAATATTAGCGTTAATTATTTTACTAAATCATTTGAAGTTGTTGGAGTGAGAGCGGAAATGACAGCGTTGATTGGTCCTGATTGCGAACTTAATTGAACTTAAAATGGTGTAGTTAACTAGGTCTACATCGCAGAACAGAAAAACAAATCCATCTCGAAGAATCCACAGAGAAACTGCAGACAAAATTAAAGCATCGTTGGCGGTTACACTAATCGACCTATATTGGACTACCTTCGTGGAATTGGACATAATTTAAGTCTTCAAATTTAACATTAGCCTACATTTGTTATATTATGTATACTTCGTGATACATTTAAAACTTTCTATAATAAATTGGTGAAATCGCTGTTTTGATGATCGCTATTTTATGCCGTCGCTGTTTTGTGCATCGCTATTTTGTGATCGCGGTTTTGACGATCGCTGTTTTGTGATCGCGGTTTTGACGATCGCTGTTTTGTGATCGCGGTTTTGAACGTAAACCATAATGACGGTTCATATTCACAGAGAACTAAAAAAAGACAATGCACAGTAAAGTAATCGAAACAAATTTAACTCAGCAACGGCAACACAGTAATTTAATAGGAGAGTACAGTAACTGTACTCATGGATTTTTTAAAATAGGTTCAGGTTAGGCAGATGACGTGTGCTAACAGAGATATTGTTCCATATTGATGGCCCAGTGGCCCTGCAGACCTTAAAGCGAATAACCTAGTATTGGTGCGAGCAAATATTCCTCGATAAGATTATACTTGTTTGGGCGATAAGTATGAATATTCGATGTTATATTAAAATAGTCATTAAACACCGAGTGTAGCAGTTTATACTTATGTTTGTGCATAAACTAACTTTTTGTAAAGTATTTTTTGATTAAGTCTAAGAATTTTAAATCTACTAAAGAACTGACAAGTGTGTGAAGTAGGCAAGGTCTTAACTAGGCCTATTATTCTAACTGCTCTCTTTATTGCAAAATATTGATATTATGTAAGCGGTGCATATGATTGGAAACAATACTACCATAGTCATAAATGGATATATTAAAGAGTAATAAAAGGCACCGGGGGAAGACAACATCACAGCAGAAATGATCAGGGAAGGAGAGGAGTGCTCGGTGGAAATGATGCACACTCTGTGCAACAAGATATACGAAGGGAAGAAATGCCCGGAGGACTGGGGAAAGGCGATCATAGTCCCCATACACAAGAAAAAGGACAAAACCATCTGCAGCAACTACAGAGGAATTAGCCTCCTGAGCGTGCCTGGGAAGGTGTACACCAGAGTCCTGCAACAACGACTACGGAGGTATGTGGAGGAAATAGTGGGAGAGGAACAGGCGGGTTTCAGAAGAGGAAGGGGAACAGTGGACCAAATATTCACAATCAGGCAACTAGCGGAGAAATACTATGAAAAGAACAAGGTGATATATAACAACTTTATAGACTTCAGACAGGCTTTTGACAGCGTCTGGCAGCAGGGGCTATGGAGAGTGATGAGGAACTATGGAATACCAGAGGAGCTAGTGGAACTACTAGAGGACCTGTATAGCAAGACGGTAAGCGCAGTGAGAGTAGATGGGGAGATAACGGAATGGTTTCGAGTGCATGTTGGAGTAAGACAAGGCTGCGGTCTATCCCCATATCTATTCAACCTGATACTGGAGGCAATGATGGACATAGCGCTGGCAGATACAGAAATAGGGGTGAGAATAAATGGAACAATAGTCAACAACCTAAGATTTGCAGACGATATAGATCTGATGGCGGAAAGCGGAAGCCAACTGCAGGAACTAACGACCAGGGTACATGAAAGCAGTAAAAGATTCGGGCTTAGGATCAATGGAGAGAAGACCAAAACAATGACAATTGGTAAGGAAAAAGAAAAGATAAACATCACCCTGGAAGGAGAGGAGCTGGAGCAGGTAGCGGAATTTGTGTATCTGGGAGGCGTGATTACGGAGGATGCGGAGTCGACAAGGGACATAAGGAAAAGAATTGGGCTGGCGTCAGCAATGTTTGGGAAACTGAGGAAACTATGGAGATCAAGCAACATCTCAACAAGAACAAAAACCAAACTATACGAAACTCTGGTGACACCGGTCCTCATATATGGAGCAGAGACTTGGTGCATGAAAAAGGAGGACGAGAGAAGACTCCTGGTGGCGGAGATGGGATGGCTACGAGGACTACTGAATAGATCACGAAGAGAAAAGATACGAAATGAGGTGACACGAGAAGAACTGGGACAGAAGGAAACGGTAGTGGAAAGAATAAAGAAACGAAGACTAACATGGTATGGACATGTGATCAGGATGGAGAATAGAAGAATGCCGGCAAAGGCGCTGCACGGAGAGGTGGAGGGAACGAGAAGCAGAGGACGTCAGAAGAAGAGATGGATAGATAACGTACTGGAGGACATAGAAGACAGAGGATGGGACTTAAGAAGGGCAATAGAACTCGCAAGAGACCGGCCGAAATGGAGAAGTTTTGTTAGAGCCTCATCGTCAGCGAATACTTGACGGAGGAGAAAGAAAGAAAGAAAGAATAAAGGCTTAGGAGAACTTGTTGAGGAAGGTGATTTTAATTTCTGATAAAAAATAACGTAGGCCTAGTTTGTCGTCTTCTTCAGCGCGTTGCCCTTAGGCAGGCCCAGAAATGGAACGAATGGTACATTTGAAATAAAGAACTCTGTTTTCTTCAAAAATATAATATGCAACCTGTATTAGCCTAGTTGTATGCTTCGAAGTGTTTGTGACAAGCCATGCTTATACACGATTATACCCTCGGGAGTTCAAGAGCCAGCCTCCATTTCTCCACATCTATTCTTTAGACTTTACATTCAACAGAGCTAGCAAATGGCTGGACGACTTTTACGGCTAAGTTGTGAATAACTGGAATCTTACAGTCATTACTACTTGAGTATAATCACATAATTAGAAATATTACGGTGTGCATGCAATTCTACAAGTTTCAATAAAATTTATACCAACTCAGTGAGATCAGAGTCTGGAGCATCAGAAAAGCAGGAGGTTCCATTCTTCGTATCACTGCGCTGCTCTGTTTCAGTCCCCACCACTGCGAGTTGGAGTCTAGAAGCCGCGACCTCTTGATAATGCAAGCGCGTATGTAAGTGCATTTATATAAACTTACAGACCTCGAGGTCAACCTACATTTCAGTGACGCAGGACTGTGAAGTTGATCTTTTAAATCACAAAGGCTTAGCCGCCCACTTAAAGTTGTAAATTTTCAGCGCTACTTTCTTGGAAAGCTACGCAAAACTGGTAACCTATTTTCTCGATGACCTTGCGCGAATGTTAACACGGTTAAATATTCAAATTAGAATTCTTATCGAAATTATAGACACTTTGACATTGTTTTGGACAATTTAAAGGCATCAAATTGACTTGGTTTTACTTCTGAATAATACTTAAGTTCATCGTTAAGCAACAAATCAACTAAACAAAATCACTTCATGTCGCCTTTCCAAACAGCAGACTAGGCCTTTAATTATATATAGGCTAATCATGTCAGCTAATCGAGAAACTGCAAATAAACACTCAATATCAATGCGTGGGTTGACGTCAGCAGAGAGACGTCAAAAGAATTTTAACAACTCCAGTAAATAAATAAAGGTCGTGGATACAGTCACGCCCGACGTGAGCCTATGCCTGGGACTAGAATCACGCCCGCCTCGCAATTGGTCAATGCATGTCACATGATTTTGAGTACCTGAAACGAACCGACCGACAAACATTCCCTATTGCGATGCAAGGTTGTTCACCATGTTTTCTAATGACGACACTAACCCTAACCCTGGCCTTAACCGATCCTCACGACGCCTAACCTAACCCTAACCGACCCTCACGACGCCTAATTTGACCCTAAACGACCCCACGAATCCTAACCTGATCCTAACCGACCCTCAAGATGTCCGCTATTTCGAAATTCCAAGGGAAGACAACAAGTTCACGTGACAGGCTTTAGCCAATAACGCGACGGGCGTGAATGTAGTACTGGGGTTCCGCTAACGCCCGGGGCGTGAATGGATCCACTACGATAAATAAAATGCTGGTGTCGAGTAGTACTTAATTTAAGGGCCTTTCAACAGGGCCGGATTATGACTTTCGGGTCCCTTTGCCAAGAGCCGGGTTTAGACATCCAGGGGCCCTAACCCCAAACATGGGCGTCCGGAGGGGGAGGTAGTATTTGCACCCCCGGATTTTGCAAATATTTAAAAATTACTTATCATCTTGCTTATTAACAATGAATGGCTATGATTTTTCCACAGTTTTATTTTTTATCCAAACTAGTGAAGATAACCGGAAATTTTTTTAATTTAAATATATAGAAACACTTAAACTTTTAACAGTTTTGTGTTTGAAATAAACGTTCAGAAACAGCTGAAAACGGATCCCAGAACGGCAATAACTGGCTCCACATCATGTCAAATGCTTCCAAAAGCATTGGTGGCTGTTGGGAATCCCTAATTGCGGGAGAGAGTACTGATGGTGGGTGACGTGATAATTTGCTTTCGGCACCCTCGTTAGTCACCGTCCCAACAATTCAAAACTTTGACCTCTAAAAAGAATTTCCTCCCTCCTCCTAGAACATTCATGTGGACATTCATGATAATGTTGCGTTATACTAAATTTAGGTAATTTCAGACTTTTCACCCGGCTGCGCCCGGCCACCGTGTCAACAATGTGTCAATATGGTCGACACAGAGTGGGAAATATTAGAGTTTCGCTTAGCCCTAGAACCTTTGAGTCTGCCGTCGGTCTCTAGGGGCCCATGTACAGACTGAGAGTGTAAATCTGCAACTGCGGTCAGTATTCAGTAAGTAGTAACTAAAGCTTACTAGCGCTAAATTATTTACAATTATACAAAATTAGGAATTTGCTACAACAATTTGATTTAATTTCTCAGGATTTTGGGGGACCCAAAAACGTTGAGTAGCCCTAAGCCATGGCTGACTTGGCTTATGCCTTAATCCGGCACTGCTTTTCAAACTGCGATCCGCGGACCCAGAGGGGCCCGGCAAAGATATGGCGGGCATCAGCGAGAGCGTTCTGAAATATTTTGGGAATAGTCTGCATTTTATTTTGCTTAAATTCTAGTAAGAAATTTTACTTATGAAATATATGGGTCGGCGAGCTATGCCTAGTAAAAGTTAGGGGTGACTTGTCGAGAAAGCTTGAAACCACTGAGAATTGCACCGTTAAGTGATCACAAGGCTAAATAAATCAATCGAATCTCACTTCATGTTTATGGTCGCCTATCCAAACAGCAGGTGTACGCCTATAAGCTTAATAAATAATCATGTCAGTATATCAAAAGACCGAAAATTAAACTCAACGTCGAAGCGTGCTTGGGTAGACGACAGCAAAGAGAACCTAAATAAAGCTATAGGCCTACCGAGTTAAACAACTTGCAGTTGCTAAGAATGACCTACCGGGTTAAACAATTTGTAGTTGCAAAGAAGCGTGCATACGGAGACTAGAAATGATGCCATTTGGTGTCTTTCGTCTTTCTACAGCCATGGCTGCAGGGCGTGAATTTGAACTGTTTCTAATTCTAGCTCTAGTTTCAGGTAAGCGGTAAAATCTGAACATAATATATTATTTGTTTAAAATAATATGCATTTGACTGAGAAATTGAAAATATTTCTTTATTTTAACTGACTTCAGGACAATAATACATAGATGGAGAAACACGTCACGGCTTAATAGTGGACAACCTGTCTAATAGCCTTCTTCCATATCGGAATAATGCAGACCGCCATTCTGCCTCGCTGTCCTCAGATTTATGACCGTTTAAGATTATTCTGCAGAATGTGTTTAATTCTTTCACTGCATAGGATATGTAGGCCAATGCATAATATTGCATATATAGATGACACAACACTATGTTTGAACACATAAGTTTACAGCACTGTGTAGTACTTGATAATACCGGTACTGTTATAAATTATTATGCATTATAGGCAGCATAACAGTGCAGCGTATTGCAAGCAGTAGTTATTATCGTCGCTGAGCCAGTATTATTCGTTTGAATAGCTGCAGGAATAAATGTATATTTTTAGATTCAACGGAAGTAACAGCCGAAGTTTGCGCTACATATTGTTCCATAGACGTCTGTGGATGGAAGGGAACGGTTCGCATACAAATGTGCAATGAATCTGGAAGTGAATATTTCGTGTACCAACTGGCTGTTCCACTTGGTTGTCCTATAGCTTACTGTGTCGATGCTGCCAGCCGCAAGCAGTGCATACCACCTCTCAAATGGCTTCAGGATGAATTCAAGTGTGGAGGTATGTTAGTCAGATAATAGCAAAGATTGTTTATATTCGATGAGTGAGCTTTCACTTGCTGGAGCGCACATGATCGTGGATGCTTGTGACGCTTAGACTTGCGAGTGTCGAACCCTTTGATTTTTGCGGTTTTTCACCAGTTTTGGCCAAATTCATTTACCGGCTTTATTATTTGACTAAAACTTTTGGCCGTCGTCTGGTTTATCGAAATTAATCATTGTTACCGGTGTTGTCGTTATCTGCATGACACTCCTACCGTCGTATTGTATTGCATTGTCATTTCGTTTATTCTAAACTGGCTGTCATAACGCAGCCAGCGACAAAAGTGCGTAACTTATAGTTATGCTGGATAATGTATTGTTAATGCATTGGGTTGTTATACAACAGCCAAGTGCCGTCGTTACGTACGTGTGGGCGTAGTTTTCGAAAAACCCTCCTTTGCCTGTACCTGTGGCGGCCAGGAAGAGGGCATTTTCATCCGCTCCTGTACATCGGATCCCGCAGCCTACGTGGAACATTCGATTCGAGCACTAAGAAACAAGTTCATGGACGTTGCAGGTGCCACTGTTGTCAACGACCCTATAGTATTTGTCCTCCTCGATGTCCCGGTATGTAGGACAGCGTCATCTGGCTATTCCTTCAGCGATATGCCTCGAGCGACAGACCTTTATCAAGAGGCTGTAGCTCAGAACCACTCGGCATATTACAAGAGCACTCTCGTGGCCAAGGTCATTCCTCTACTTCGCGGCAAAGCGCCTCGAAGAACTTCGAAGCGGTCTGCCTGTTGTACACCAATGTCCATGGTAGCCTACAATAATTTTTCTGGACTTCTATTATGGGCCTCCTCTTCATCGGCTTTCTACACGAGTTTTCCACAGGTTTTCGCGACCAACAACTGCTAACTCGTCTTGACTAGCGCTCTGACCACCTTGAAGATCTCAACTTCTCGAACAGAGGCCGTTTCAACGATGTAATTCAACATCTAATTCTCCAGCCTCAAGACTTATTACTTCTCGAAAGCGTATATCTGACTGACGTTGGCCAGATCGTTAAAGCGCCTAGTGCTGCGTTACGGTGCTGTACAAATTGTTCGTTTCAACATCATCATCATCATCATCGTCGTCGTCGTCGTCGTCGTCATCATCATCAAGTATTTGGTTGTTCCACCGACCCAAACTTCCACGGTCTAGCACAGAAGCTGTACTCGTGGTCGCACCATCCTTCTGGAATAAGTTGCCTGGCAATTTGCGAAATGAACTCCTTAGTCCATCTGCTTCCCTTCTGCCCGATCGTAGTTCATGTTATTCAGTGTTGTTCAGTAATTGAAATACATGTTATTTGAACTGCGTAATTGAATTACAAATTCTGTAATTGTAATCGTAATTGAATTACAAATTCTGTAATTGTAATTGTAATTGCATTACAATTTATACGTACAATAATTGAAATTGTATTTCAATTACAATTTTGCATGTAACTTGTAATTGAATTAAATGTAAATAACGAAATACGTTGATAAAGTCGGCAACGATGCCAGCCATGTCGGGTTGACCCGGGCCACCCCTTTAATTGAATAAACTGCTGCTGGAAAAACTAATTATGTCCTTTTCCGATCTCATCGGAAACCCGTCCCTGCTACTGATATTATCCTCTCCATTGACAATATTCCTATAACTCAAGTCAATTCTTCCAAATTCCTTGGGGTATACATTGACCAACATTTAACCTGGAATGATCACATAAGTAACATTTCCACAAAGGTTGCCAAGAACATAGGGATTCTGGCTCGTGTATCCTACCTGTTACCTTCTAGAGTTCTGCATACACTATATTATTCTCTTGTTTATCCTTACTTGACATACTGTAATATCGCTTGGGCCTCCAATTATTCCTCTCGTCTGAATAGGTTATCTATATTACAGAGACGAGTTGTACGTATTATTGCAGGGAGATCATTGATAACTAACACTGCAAGTAGATTTAGTATACTACGAATACTTAATATCCCTCAGATAAATAAATTGCAAATCTGTGAATTTATGTATCGCTTCGCCAACAAATCTCTTCCCCCAATCTTCAGTCGCTACTTCTCTAAGGTCTGTGACACACATTCTCATTATACAAGATCTCTTGATAACTTTGATGGAACCTATGCCCGTACTAACACTCGTTATTTTACCTTAAGATGTGCTGGTCCTTCTGCCTGGAATAACCTACCGAAGTCACTGCGCACTCTTCCGAATCTTGCCCTATTTAAAAAAGAGGTCAGAGCCTACCTCCTTGACAATAGTCAATGCGTTATCTAAATATGATTATTCATTGTTATACCACAATTAGTTAAGTGACCTAGTTAAGTGTTGTTAGTTAAGCCAGTTATTCTAATTTTTTTTGACAATGCTATTTGTGTAAACTATACTCAACTGTCATCCCTCTGCTAACATGGTACACGGGTATCCCTAACTTAGCGGGACTTCAGTCCCTTCTGGGAACCCGATTGTTTCCCTCAAACGTTAATTAGATAATAATGTGATCTGTCTGTTTTAATTTCCAAACTTATGATTGTTGATTATGTTTATTCTGGATCACTACTTGTAAAATA
Source organism: Aporrectodea caliginosa (assembly GCA_020284085.1). Classification (NCBI taxonomy): domain Eukaryota; kingdom Metazoa; phylum Annelida; class Clitellata; order Crassiclitellata; family Lumbricidae; genus Aporrectodea; species Aporrectodea caliginosa. Next base: position 470,988 of record JACEVL010000577.1, read on the forward strand.
TTCTATGGAAACAATAAAAGGATTGATTGATTGATTGATTGATTGATTGATTGCATCAGGACAACCTTATTCTATTTTTACACCCCTCTTACAATTTTGCAGCACACTTTGATAGATCCCAAGTGCAAGGACTGACTATCACCATCAGACTATCCATGCAGTCATGCACTCATTCTTAGCTAGCCTACTGCGGCTTCATACATATAACAGAGCTTCCATCCTCAGCTCTAGTTGAGCGTCTCTTTAGCACGGCTGGACAAATTGACTCACCCAGGTGCAATTAACTAACAAACTATAAGTTTGAATAACTTCTACCCTTAATATCAATTAAACTCTATTGTTAACTTGTTTTCATGCTGTCAACCGCCATGCACAGGCGCTGCAATTAGTCATCGACCATGTGAAGGTAATTTTATTCGAACATTTGACGCGTATATAAAAGACACATTTGTGGGTCTACACCTGAATATGCAGGAGGTTTACACTTTTACCTAAAGCAAAAGAATTTTATTTTATGGTAACTTTTGTTCCTAATGTCAGTCTAGAATACTCATTCTAGAATTCGCCTTCTCAACGCCTCCCACGCTTAGTGTGGAACCCCACCGCAGGTGACCGCCTCAAACTCTAACGTTACCTACAAGGGTCAGGCGATTGGGCTATCTCCCGCCCTATCATCCGGATATAGATGGACGATTCAGACGTCAGACTCTTGCAGGGGCTTATCTGGAACTCAAATCATGTGCCTGGAGATCTTTGTCCGCCCATCGTGCTTAGGTCGTATGTGCCCGAGTCCCATGACTTAGAATTACCCAAAATAGATTACCATGATTTCATCTCTCGAGTTCTTAGGCCTACTCTTTCGGACCCTTCGAGGTGCTAGCTCTAAACCTCAGTAAAACCCTAATCTCTTGCCCAGTATTTGGCAGAAATGGATAGTATAGACTATGAGATAACCCCCTCTTATGTAATAAGTTGCTGTATGTCAACTTAATTTCTTTCAATAAACGAAATAATCTATAATTATAAATTATAAATTATAATATGTTGCAATCATTTAAAAAAATCCTACACATACGTTGAATCTTATGGTTACTTATTGACCGTCTGAATTAAAATTTATCCTTACAGTTTTTGTCTTTTTAATATCGATCTATGATCAGTGATGCTTGTTAACACTTGAACAGAGAGCTGTATTGCTTTCACATTCACTTTTATTGCACGTTAAATTGTTAACCTGTTTTTATTTTATTATTGAATTTGATAAAACTTGATGATGGTAACACTTGTCTATACCAATTCATTTCTGATACAAATAATTTCCTTTGTCACACATTCGTGATATTGCTGAAACGTTTTCGATTTCCTGCCAAATAAGTAGCCTATGCATAAAAACACTACTGATCCGATGGTTGTACTTGTACAGAGCTACGAGAAGAAAAAGATAAAGGAATAGTGCTATGTCTACAGTCTACCACACCAGTACCGTTTTAGGGCCCACACAGAGGGACTTGGGTCATGAGTGATATAACTAACGAAAGAAGTACAACATTTAATTTAGTCAAACCCATTTTGACTGGTTGATTTCGGTATACGGCCGACTGGTTATAGGACGATCGGTCAAAGGACTATCGGTCATAGGGCCTATTGGTCATAGGTCATATCGGCGATAGAAGGCTATCGAAGACTAAAACAAAGAAGTTTTTAAAAACACGAACGACCACTTATTGGATCATTTACTGTGAAGTACGTACAGTAATACGCGGTGGTCCACAATCTGATTGTATTTGTGGTAGTCTGATTGTATTTGTCTAGAAACGATGAATGTCCCTAATTGATGCCTTCAAGTAATTATCTTAACAAGTTTGCTTATTTTGCGTTGGGTGTGTTTGTCTTAAAACTAAGAACGTCCCTACCTCCCGACTACAACCAATAATTTATGTCGGTTTATTAGCGGCATATGACCGATAGTCCTATGACCGAGAAATCCTATGACCGATAGGTCCCATGACCAATCGTCCATATGACCGATCGTCCTTATGAACAATCATCCTATGACCGATCGTCCTATGAACAATCGTCCTAGAACCTTGATTCCTCACTTATATAAAAGACGAACGGAGCTGTGATAAACGCCACATGCCCTAGTCTTCCAGAGCGTCTGCGTTTTGTAAGTCTGTTTAGGGAGTTTTGTGTCCAGTCGCTGTAAAGAAAGACCAAGGAAGGTCTTTGCGTAATACTAACCTGTAAAGAGATACTGTAAATAAAATGCTTAAATTAAACTAGTTTTTGCCAGTTATTTGAAACCAATTCTCGACTTCGTTGAAGACTGATAAACCTCTGAGTAAACATTCTCATAACTTTTACAACGGACACTATAATGTTTATAAACTGCGTCGAAACGCCAGCCCAGTTAGACGTAGTAAACTTTTAAGCCGTGGTACCTTGACAACTGTACAACAAACTTTCACATCGACTTCAACAGCATTTGATGACATAAGATGCGCTTGAACACTGAGTTATGTGGCCAGGGCAAAGCTATTGTGAGAATGGAACTTGTAAATGCCTGAGCCAGCTAAGTGTTTATGCTTATAAATGCATTTTTTTATTCACTAAGCATCTATATACACGCGCAGACATATTGTGCATAAGTTGCGTAGGCGTATGAAGCGCTTCATTGGCCACTTGCCTGCGGGTGAAGTCTTTAATCTTAACATTTAGAAGCGCTTTTGAGTGATTCTTAGAGGACACCGCGCAGATGCTCAGCAGTTTCTGTCTTAAGTCTAGGCCTATTTTCAACTTGCGATGAATTATTTGACAACTTAATGTTAATGACATTTATTTTCAGGTGACTGGTCTAGTTGTAAAAGATTACTTAGATCCAGCAACTTATCCTGATGACAGCCAAGATGATGGTCCTTGCCCAGTAACCACCTGCATCGTTCCCATTGTTGTCTGCTGTGTCGTTATTCCTGCCATAGCGATAATCGTCGGTTGCATTACTCTTCAAATGATGTGAGTACTTAAAAGTTGCCATTTTACAGCTACAAAGACTGCTATGTTGTCTTGTCATTATTCAAACTCACTATCTAATTTCTAATTTAACTTGTACCTGGATGCGGTGTGACATCCAGAACGATCAAATATTATAAAATAAATGTTCAGGTCAATCATTCTAAAGTGGTGCTATATAGGCCTATTAACGGATTATAATACAGTAATAAGAGACCAACCAGTTTTTATTACACATTAAATAGTAGACTTGACATTAGTATTTAATATATGGCTAATTACTTTATTATGAAGCCCAAATAAGTAGGCGATAAGTAGCATAGATCAAAGATGCCGTACAGGGGCCCAACGTACACATTACATAAACCAAAACTTAATTGGATATTCTATTGGGCCAAATATTTGAAATTAAAGAAGCGTTCATAGGTCAATTTAACTTCAAACATTTTTATACTGCGAAATAGCTTTTCGTTGGGTCCTGTAATTTAAAGTTAGCAGTTATCGGTTAGTAACATAAACTGGGTATTTTGTAATCTCATAACGTATTTAAAATCGTTTTCTTTAGGAAGAAATCGACACCGAAATCAACGTTTGGGTACGTACTTTGTCAGGCAGATAACTCTTATTAGGCCTGAACTGATAAGCTCTTCCCAATGTTCTTTGTTTTGGAACCTTTATACCCTTAAAGACATTTAAAGAACTGCGTAATTATTTTCTTAGGATTTTGCAGCTTTGTATTATGTAATCATATTGTTATAAGTAAGTAAATTCAAACAATGCATATTTGGAGTTTTGTCAAAAAAGACAGCCTAGACCAGACGCAAGGACGAATGAACATAGACAATCAAAATGAAAACTTGATAACAACACGTGAAGGAAATAATTAGTCAAACGAACAGGAAACATAATTACAAATCAACCAATTATGACAATACTAATAACTACGCATAAATATACCAAGAAATATGCAAGCATGCTAGAATGTTGTTATATCGCAATATACAGCCGATCAAAAAAATCAGTGACTGCTCACGGCAGTCACTTGTGTTCTAACTTTTCTCCGATTTTATTACAGCAAAGACCCACACATGTTGCACCAAATATGTTCCATCCATGCGTCATTGCAGGACAAACCAAGTTGGGAAGTCTGCCGGGAAAGCCTTCATAAATATAAGAATCTAGAGCAGATTCGATTTGAGCAATAAGCGAAAAAATTATTACTTTTTCGGCAAATTGAAGATTCATCAAAGAAACACTTACAAATAATACATATAATTTAAGTTTCATTATATTCAATAATTATAACGTTTGTATTTATTAATGATGTGTATGATCTAACTGTGCATTTTGTAAATAGTGGACCGGACCATATGTTTTCTCATGTACTTCAGTCTGCATACATAACACCCAGCGATTTTATGACGATTCGCACCACGCGATGCAAGATTTTAAGCATTAAACCTTCGATTAAAAATCGAGCGAATCGATTATCTTGACATTAATATTTTGGACAAGAAGATCAGTTACTTGCTTCGTCAGACGTAGCTGGACTACAGTCTACAGATTACTTCTAACCCATTATTTCATAAAATTTCATGCATAAGTAGCCTACATTTTTCTTTTCAGTATTATACGTATAAAAATTAACTGGGGTAAAAAAAAGATGTAGCAGATTACCACAGTAGGCCTACACTATACCGCAGGTAAAAAATCTAACGGTGCTAATATAATGCACACGATATAACTGATCTGGGGTCAAGACCTGACCCCACCCAATATCTTTTCAGTTGCTTACCTGAGGGTTAGGAGAGGATTCATAGGTTGCACCTCAAACCCTCGACAACAAACATACTGATTCTTTTGATATTGTTATCATGCTTGAAAACAATAATGCACTATTATGTGGAAGTCAACAGATAGCCTTTCTTCTCCTCATCAGTTGTAATTCTATCGCTTATGAACTGATATATCTTACAATTGAACTGTTTATACATTAACTTGTTTAATTATCATTTCTGAACATTGTTTTATTGTATGTTATATTTCTTTTATCGAGTTCTTGCTGTACACTGATTCAAATAAATAAAAAAATAAAATAAATAAATACATGTTCAATACGAATTGATGAAAACTGTCTGAAGGGGTTTAGTTTATACTGAAATTTCTTATAATGTATTACAATATTTGTTTGCTTTTGTTCTGAATATGATTTTTGTTGAACACATTATTAAATTTACCAGTATTTTGTCGTATTACTTATAATATTATTAGCTCTGTAGGCCTACACTCAGTTTCTGTGCACGAAGCACAATGATTGCACTATGAAAATATTAACTGAAGAGCTTGAATAACATAGCCTACATATTAAAGGTTGCTTACTTTTGGTTCCTTGCGAAAATTGCTTTATGGTGACATCAACGTAAATGACATCACATCTAGATTTTGTGATGAATGCTATTGTAGATTTTTATTCTTGACAAGATATTTGAAACCAAGTCACGTTGTTATTGTTAATTACTGCAGCTTACATAGTTAGCATCCCTCAACCTGACTATTCGGTTTTAAACCAGCAGGCATTACTATTGTGCAGTGAATGAATGCAAGCTTCATCCTAAATTAAAACATGCACATATATAGATTAGATAGATAGCTTTTGTTCTGAATATGATTTTTGTTGAACACATTATTAAATTTACCAGTATTCTGTCGTATTACATGATATTACTAGCTCTGTAGGTCTAGGCGCTACACTCAGTTTCTGTGCACGAAGCACAATGATTGGACTCATTTATGTGCTTCTTCCAACCAAATTGTTGATAGGCGCAAGTACTGAAAATTAGATAGCTACTGACTGAAAATACAAATTCAGTTACCATAAAACATAAAACCTTTTCGTACGACTGTATTGATTTAAAAAGGTACATCACAGACGGTGTGCCATCGGCCTTGCGCATTACTAATTACAATTACTAGAAGAATAGTTCAAATCAAATCAAATCAAATCATTCGGTGACCAACAAACAACAGTAGTACACAATCAATGAGAAAATGGAGTCACACAGGGGACCGCTTACGGCCCCGCTAAGTGGATTTTTGTAAGGTGCATCATGAGGAAAGCCAATGTATTTAACTGGTCTGAAACTAGGCGTATTAAAGAACAAAACGATAAATCTTAACTAATGACTCAGCAACACACATAATATTAGGTCAACAGTCAATTTGTCTGAATATCTATGACACAATTAATTTAAGCTCACATTTAATCTCATTTTAAACATGTTCATTTTCAAACATTTTAAACATGTGGAAATAGTTAGTGCCGATAGGTAATACGATCCGAATGACTAGAGGTGTTAATGATTCTGTTAACACTCGCTCTAAGCAGAATACAGTAGAATTAAAATTAGTTATTATTTAGGTTAACAGCCAGTCCTAGTTTTGCCACAGGTATTTTTGTCGAAAGAAAGTAAATATTATGGAAAGATGGGACGAGTAGTTTGACCA